>JAMKCH010032729.1:0-125057 GCA_023653785.1 Ophioderma brevispina
TGGTTCCACTTTTTCATTGTATTACGGATTGTACTGTTTTAGCTGTCTTTAGGACAATACGCATTTTTTGTTTATGGATTCTTTTAAGCCAGATTGGGCGCTTATGAATTTAATCCAAAAAAACATCGGAATTAGAGTTGTCAACATACCTAAGTACAAACCTGTCACCATACCCTGTCGTAGAATTTCCCACCCCCATAGAAACATGTTCTTTCATAGGTCACCGCTTCCATACATTCAAATCCACATCCCTCTAGAGCAGCACAGCAGACCTTGGCGTACAGTTAGAGTCATCAGTACATGTATGTAGACAATAAACAGGCAAATCAGGAATGGAAGGACACTGTGGAGGATTAATCTGTTAAACACAAAGAACAAAAAATCTTAAAATCGTGAAATCTAAAACTGGATTTCTTTCCATAAATCTTTCACTGTTGTTCAGGTTTATTTGTGGTATTGTAGCAGCCCCTCAGTGGATATTGTCAAACATTATCAAAATTAATTATTATTATTAAAGAAAAGATTGCATGGGAACAGGTGATGCCACTTAAGTACTAATGGAACTGCATAACACAGTGAAAAAGTTAATTCCAATCTTCTTTCAATATTTAAAATTCACCAATTTTTCTGTAAGCTTTTTAGAGACACACAGTATGACATATTAAAGTGATTGAAACTGTACCATATAAAATGAGTCCCCATGGAAGTCTACAAGAATGCATCAACACACATGGCTCATTTGGGCAACAGATCCCAGTTTTAATTAACTTTATGGAAGCACTCCCCTGCAGTTCTCAATCCCAAACATATAAGCTCCTCACTGCAAGTATCTCCTTCATGAAAGGCCAAGGGAATTTGATTCGAGTTTACTGTTGGGAGCTAGCAATTCAGATTTGCCATTGTGGCAAAAGATTTAATTATTTGTGAAAAAATTGTTTTTCCTGAAAACTTGATAATAAAAACAAATTTCAGCTGCTCAAAATATTCAAGCATTACCTTCCTGTTCAATTTTAACAGTTTCCTTGAGAGGGGTTGTCCAGTATACCAATTAATAATGAATTTTATCCAGATTTTGTACTGATCGCAGCTGATTTTGTCCCGATGTAGCGTGAGCATAAAACTTGGTGCCTAAATGCTTGAACTGAATTTTTAAAGTTTTGAAGAAAAAACCCGCAAATACCCATTGTTAATTAGGCACTTTATAATTTTGTAACAAATATAAGTTAGTTTAGTGTATTTCAAAGATGCCTTTAGATGTAATAATGAAAAACAGTAATAATTGAAATGACAGAAAATAATGAAACAATGAAATCGCCTTTAAAACTCTCCAAAGGAAAATCAACTGACCATTGGCCTTACAACATTATACACTTAAGAATTTAATGCCCTACCTGGAGTTACACATACACTTGTACCACAGTCTCCAAAGCAACAACACTTTGCAGAGCCCATCACAATCACTGTCAAATACACAATCATTAACAGCCCCCTCACAGGCAGGATCTCCTTCTGTTGGCATGGCAACTGGACACACACCTGGTTTTCCTGTAATTGATACACAAATAAAAATGAGTCTACAAAGGAGAAATAAGATTTTTAAGAGCACTTTTAGTGGATGTCAGTTTCTTTTGTCAATACCTTACTTTTTTGTGTGATCCTAGCTCTTCCCGCAGTACAAATGTGACCTTTTATCTAGTACATTATGTACCTTCAATTCATTTGTCAACATCAAAAGTCAAAGAACTATTCTTTGTGAAAGAAAGAAAGAACATAGAGCTTAGGTTAACACAAGCTTTATTTTCTTTCCTTCACAATTGACAATAGAATGTAGACAATACACAAAAAATATTGGACATTCGGTCATGCAACTAGTAGTAGTAGTAGTAAATCCAAAGTTTAAATCCAGTTTTGTCCCCGTGAACGAGGGTGGCCGGATTCACCTCACCCTCGTAGCAACCGCCCTTACTCCTTCCTTCCATTTCACCCGATACAATGCATCCTCCATCGTCAACCCAACCCTCCTACTCTCATAACACATGTCCTACTTTTATTAAAATGACTTCATTTTGATGTAATTTATCAATTTGTGAAGCAATTTGTGAAGCAGAGAAACATGCAAAAATGGGGCTTAATTATTATACTTAATGAGACAAAATGAAACAGGCTCACTGTGCCCATTGGTTTATGTGCATTTATTCCAATGCATGGGCAGATTGAGCCTGTTTCATTTTGTTTTGCTAAATATAATGAGCCAAAATGGGCAAAATATCACTGCTAGTGGTTTGAACAAAGTACTAACATGCCAGATAACAATTTAACCTCAACCTCAAGTCAGCATCCCTGAAAATATGCATCAGGAGACAGAGTCAAAAAAACCTTTCTTCTTGTCGAAAATTTCAACAAATATTTTACATTTGTTTTAGGTATCATTATATGTAAATATATTTCAAACACTAAACAAACTAGAATTTTGCAGTTCTCAGTTTGTTTGCTTGCTATATTCACAGAATAGCATGGGCTACCTTTTTGTTATTAACCAATCAGAACATATACAAATGAGATACTTAATATACACATTTAGTGATGTACATAATAGATGAGTCCAAGTTTCTTGTAAATCAGTCATATTTTGGTTGAAAGATAGAAGGGTTTACATTTTTGATTGGTGAGAAACACACATACACCCATCTATCCATCCGTCCGTCCGTCTGTCCACCCACCCACCCACTCTTCCAGGAAGCATGAAAAAAGAAATCTAAGTGGTTCCATCAAGCCATATATAGCTGGCAGTCCACAATAATTGCTTAACAGCCACATTAAGCTTAACAGCCAATTACCTTCCAGAATATTTACTGTCAGTAGTTTTAATAAAAATTGGACGATCTTTATAAGACGTCCCTTAACTGATAGAGTGAAACAATAATCTGTAACTAAAACAAAATACAAAAACATTTCTTCTGGTCATGGTACTTACTCAGAGTAGCATAGAATGAAGAGTCTTGCCAAGTTCCAAACAAACAAATTCTGAAAAAATACAATATTGTGGAGGTCATTAACCATATCTCTTTCTTATTATATCAAGAATAATGTGCACAAAACTTTGGTCATCACACAAAGGAATCAGAGTGTGTTTAATGCTTTATTCACACATCATCAGGAGATTGGTTAAGAGGTGGTCCTAACAACGATTATGGCCCTGCAGTAATCGATTTCTGACACTTTTTGGGTAGGCATACAGAAATAGGTAAGCGTGTGTACAATTATTGTCTCAAAATAAATATATGAAGCCTGATATACTGGACTGTTAATCACAAAACTTTTTTCCGGAATATGTGTTGAATAAAACACAAAACACGCTTTCAAATATTGTTGTATGTTAGTGCACATACAAAGCACACCCCTATTCTGTAATGGAACATCCCATCTGATATATTGATCATGCTGTTTTTCTCAAGTGTGAAGAAGACAAAATCATGGCTTCAAAAGAGACTTTTCAAGTTTATTGTGGAGGATATACGTAGAGATTAACTGATCCAGGGTTTCCTCTGCCAATCTGATGGCCGATATTTTTTTGTAGTATCGGCCGATCTACCGATCCCATCCGATGATTTTGCCCTTCCCCATATATAAAAGATCACACTGGGTTAAATTTTTAAACTTAGGAATTGGTGATGATGATTATAATTAATAAATCTGTGTGGTCCACATTTGCTACAAGTTCCGATTAGGAATTCGGAGGATAGGGTTAACTTTTTGAGCAACTCTTGTCTCGTGTTTCTACTTAAAAACTAGCAAAATACCCACTATACTTTGACCCTTTCATTCATTCAATACATCGGCGGAGCTAGAATAGGCAGACTCTGACATATCCCATTTTTTATCGATTTTGCCAAATCGGCCCCCGATCCGATACAAAAATCAGTTAATCTCTAGATTTAAGGTACAAGCATACAAAATGCAGGCCAGCAGGGGTCGCTTCACAACACCCACCGCTGGCCTGCTCTCAGGCAAAATCAAGCATTTACTCATGAAAATCCATGAGTGAACCCCTAAATCATCATCTTATAGTGCAGCTTATCTCATAGAATTGTACAGCATACGTAACAAATTCTGTGAGTGAACTATGTTGGCCTGTTGGCTCTGTATACAGACAAATCCAAATTCTTTTTACCCATTTTGTCCCAAATTCAAGACAATATCATATGGTGCATATAAATGAGCACTACTAATACTAGCTATTAATACCTGTAGTACTCTCCTTGCTGTGCATAGGTGCCCATATAAATGAGCACTACTAATACTAGCTATTAATACCTGTAGTACTCTCCTTGCTGTGCATAGGTGCCCATATAAATGAGCATTACTAATAATAGCTATTAATACCTGTAGTACTCTCCTTTCTGTGCATAGGTGCACATATAAATGAGCATTACTAATACTAGCTATTAATACCTGTAGTGTTACTTCCTTGCTGTGCATAGGTGCACATATAATGAGCAGTACTAATATAGCCTATTAATACCGGTAGTACTCTCCTGCTGTGCATAGGGGACATAATAAATGAGCTATTACTAAATAATAGCTATTAATACCTGTAGTACTCTCCTTGCTGTGCATAGGTGCCCATATAAATGGAGCACTACTAATACTAGCTATTAAACCTGTAGTACTCTCATGCTGTGCATAGGTGCACAATAATGAGCACTACTAATACTAGCTATTAATACCTTAGTACTCTCCGGCTGTGCATAGGTGCCCAAGGGGTAGAATGGTTTGCTGGCAGCTCTATCACTGCATGATACTGCTTTTTGGATCAACATTCCATCTATAGCAAAATACAGTTAAAGGCCATGTAGGTAATATACTTCCACAGTAGGCCTATTATATTTTAATTAGGCAATCTTGGCAAATTTGAGGTGATTGTGCACGTTAAAAGGAATAAGCAGCAGAGTTCCAAAATCCTAATAAAACCAAAAAAATCATAAAAAACACTGTATTGGTATTTTTATTACTTGCATGGATGTGCTAACACGTTAGCCTGCAAGTGATGGCTTGAAATCCAATATAAAGACACAACAGTACAACTTATCTCTACGGACTTTCTATGTGTGTGTATAAAAGTATGACTTGAGATCAAAAAAGCCTTTCCCCGCGATGGTCCCAGATTTGAAGTGCGGGAATTTTGCACCATGATATGTACGTTTGATGCACAACAGGTTAACATACAATGTAAGACAAAGTTACTTAAATTGAGGTTATGCATAAATGTTTCAATTTTTTGAATTAGTCAAAATCTGGTCACAATGTTGTGAGATAATGACAATGTACACTTTCCTACCTGCATCACAGAAGTCTGCATTCTGTGACAGTGCCACAGCATCCACACATTACAACTGTGATGAAACACATAAATCCACAATAGTTAGCATTGATGATTGCCACTGGCCACAGATCTAAAGGTCCATCCCTTGGCACAATCCCTAATAGCCTCATCCCCAGACCCCAATTTACCAAGAGGTGGTTCAATATTTGGTTGTTGAAGGAATCTACAAAAGTTTTCTCATTAGCACTGTGAAAAGATGTTTGGTTTGGATGTCATGAGCGAAAATGTTTGTTGCAATTGGTGACCAAGTATAATTTTTACAATTACCAAATAATGTTTTTTTAGCTCTCCACACCAAAACAGTTGAAAATCAGAGCAAAAAACTTACTAACAGTCCTTGACTTTACCTGTCTCCATGACAACCTATTTATTAGAAAGCAAAGGATTTGATTTTAAAAGGGCATTGGACAACTATTAAAGTGTTGTTCAATGCATACTTTGCAAAAACTCTATAAAGAGGGAAAAATGCCTATTATTGTCCCCACGAATATTGTGATAATGTAAAGTGGACAAGAGCAAATCTCAACTCAAAATCACCCTAGATGGACCCTTGACCTAGTGTACGAAGGTCACATGTGCAACACTGCCATGGTCACTGGGGACTTGGGACACAATTATAGTCTTGGCAAATCGCAATGTGCTGAGGTCACATTAGTCCATGCAAGGTGCATGTACGAACTATAGAATTCAAGGATGTGCAGCATTGTGGTAGAAAAGAGTGTGAACAATGCTGGCTAAAAACTGTAGAATACGGGCTACGGATTAAAATATGCACATGAATGCAATGGCTGTATCAGGGAAAATCTGAGGGGCTAATAATTCTCTGTGCAAATATTTCAATTGTTATTCCCCTAGTAGCAAAATTAAAAACACCTAACCACTGTGCCTGCCACACTCCCCTTCGTTTGATCTTTTGTGTCCAGTGCCTTGTGTACATGCATTTCTCTTTTTCCTCTTACCAAACATCACAGTTATCATCTCCAATCACATGCACCAGCAAGGTCATCTCATCATCTCTTTACAGGACTGTGGAAATAGTACCGAAATATCCTTGGTCCTTGCTGGTGGAGTTTCTGAAGAAAAAAAATAAACAAAAAAAGGTTTTTGTTTTTTAAAAGTTTAAAAAACTTTGGTCATCAACAATTTTGTTTAATCAGTATTGTTTATTTGTCCCATATGGAGATGTCAACAGCTATCAAACAGAACAATTACACATACAGAAATATTCACAGTAAGTTGGGTTTTTTAAAGTGTGGCAACACCCAAAGAGTAAAATATCACAGTTCTTGGACTGCAAGTGTCGCCTGCCATCGCCATTGAGTGATAGGTATCAGCTGACCTTTTGACTTTGATATGTACCTGTGACAACATTAAACAAATGAGGGTTGGCATGTAATATCCATAAAACCAAGTTTGCTTCCCATTTGAACTTCCAACTCTTCAATTGGTCAATTTTACATTTTCAACCTATCTTACAACTTGACTCAACCCCCCCCCCCCCCCCCCCCTGACCTTTGACCTAGTATGACCTCATCAACAAATGCAAGATCCACAGGGCACTATGACTCAAGTTTGTTTAAACCATTAAGTATAGGTATGCGGATACTACAAGGGCAAATGTAAGCCTTTTTCACAACAACAGACTACATCAGCAACAGACCACACCGACTATCAAACAGACAACAACAGTGGACAAAGTGATTCCTATGTGTATTCCTGCCTTAGGCCGGACCACAAAAATCATGAGGTAATTGTGCACTCACTATTGAAGTCACCACTTCACCAATAAATTCTGATTCGTATCACTTGACAAATTGCGATTCGCTCATCTGCAGCGTCAGCTTCACACTTCCATTCTTTATCTTTATTACAGTTACGGAATAAATCAAGGAGAGAAAACAAATATTCTCAACATCTTGAATTATTGAATTAAACACTCTCAACAGATTTATAGAAAGTCTGTAACCAGTCAGGGTAGCCATCTTGTTGGTATACAAGCACTTCCCTGGCACCCGTCTACCATACTACCCCATATCCAAATGAATGCAATCTTCTGGCTTTCCAATACACAACACAAAAAAAAAAAAAAAAAAAAAAAAAAAAAAAAAAAAAAAAAAAAAAAAAAAAAAAAGTATTATCTTTATTTAATTGAAAGGATTCCACCAGAAATGCCTTGAATCACACCACACTTAAATATATTAATACCGGTGGTCTGTCTGTCTGTCAGTGTGTCTAACTGTCTGTCTGACCGCGTCTATTTTCTCAGAGACCGAGGGTCGCACGTTCCTGAAACTTGGTGGGTGGGTGCCCCTTGACCTTCCGAAGACCGAGTTTGTATTGGTTAGTGGATCAAAGGTCATTAGGGGTCATTCAAGGTCAAAGGAGGTCAAATGGAGTAAACTTTGGTGTATCCAGATGAAACTTGGTGGGTGGGGTTGATTGTTGATGACAGAATTTTAAAGGTCATGCCAAGGTCATCAGGGGTCATTCAAATTCAAAGGAACTGCGAAACCCAAGGGTCATTCAAGCCAAGTGATTGTGCAACCCAGGTGATCGCGAAACCCGGGAACCGCCTAGTTGTTTTTAATGAAACTATACCCCCAAGTTTTGTTTTAAAATGCACATTCAACTCTGAATGAGTAGTAAAAGTAAGAGGTAAGTATTCATTATTTAAAATTCAGGCTTAAATCACCAGAACTGACCAAGGCAGTGATCAGATCAGACAAATTAGAAACTTCCAAACTAATAGATACAAGCGCATAAAGAATTATGAAATTCAGACACTTGCACACACAGCCAGGCAAAATATGATTTTACACATTATATTTATTTCTGTCTGTGTATGCATGTGGGTGTGTGCATTTGTATATGGTGCCAACTGTGGACAAATGGAATTTTGCTGTAATTAAAACATGGACACATACAAAAAGTGCCACTCTGTAATTTGTATTAAGGTACAACATGATCCTAAAACCTGTAAAATGTGTGTAAATATCATTGGTCTGCACTATTGTAGGGTTAGGTTAGGTTAGGGTTAGCAGTCCTCCAATTGGCAGTGTTGAAAAACAAAGCTGTACACATGTGTGTGTGGATTAGGCAGATCACTGGGTGAATATTAATCATTTCTGACCCGATCACCTACCAGCTGCATTGATCTCCCTCTGACAACTCAAGTGTATCGACCTCTGGGTCACAGGCTTCTGATAATGTTTGCCAAATACCTGTAGTAAACAGAAATTATTCAGTTTTAGAAAGTTGATCATTTCATTTACATTTGGGACTGACTGATCAGCTATTAGGTAGTTTTTTTATCAAAAAAATTGTAAAATTAAATAAAAATTGCAAACTATCATCAAAGTCATTGGTCATACAAAGAATTTTGAAAGTGTATTTATAATCGGACAATGTTCTTTTAATTCTTACCTTGTAACTTTAAGCATGCTGCACTGGTTCCATACAGTTCACACTTGTAGCGACCCTGTGGCCCTCTTCCATTTTCTTCAGAGGGGAAACACCCACTGAAAACAAATGCAAAAATATGACACTTAAAAAAATGTGAATTCTACACTCTTTTTTAAAGGGGGATGACCCGATTTAAGTCTATAAATTTTTCATCTTGTTAGAATGGCCTTCCCCAAAACCCCATCTGTAAAGTTTCGCGCCAATATTTCAACCCGTTTTTAAGGAGAGCTAAAAGCGTGATTTTGTAATCCCATAGAGTACTGTGTAAAGCTAATATTGGTCAACCAAAATGTGGTATATTTTCGCTCATAACATCCAAACTAAACATCATTTTAGCCCTAAGATTTCCCAGGGTAAATGAGAAAAATAGCTTTCTTCTGATACCAAAATTTTGACCACTTCCGGTAAAATCTGGAGTCCCTGGGAACGAGGCTATTAGCAATCAGCCCATGGACCTTTACATTTTCAAATTACACTTTTCTGGTTGTTCCATCTTAATCTTCATCATTGCAAAATATTATGACACAAAGTAAAACAACAAAAATGGTTATCTTACCAACTATGACAAGGGATTTCAAGGTCAGGCATGGTGGTCTCATCTGGCTCACATCTCTCACCCAATGATAAACTATTCAAATCTGAAATCAAAATTAATGGTCAACTGTTTTAATCTGAAACCTCTTTTTGTACTATTTATATATACTTGGTGGATACAAAAGGAAAACATGGTCTAAGCAAAACTTACATGTCACTATTTCTACATGATATCGGGAAAAATGAAACAAATGCTAGAAATACCCTCTTTAAAATAAACAGGATGTGCAGGTCACACAAATTATATGATTTTATTGTAAAAGTAGAAGCTAGTAGAAGTTGTTGGAAGTGGTAGAAGGAACCCGGAAAAAGAATGAGAACAGCGCTCTTGCATTAAAGTTTAGCAAAATTTGAGAAATAATGGCAATGATGAAGGCTAATTTTACCTTTGGTCAGTGACCTTTGTAATCCAAACAATCTTTCCACCCAAATGTCCTTGTATCCAAGTTTTGTATATGAGCATACAATAGTTACAAACTTTAGATGTGGACAAACTTATCCAAAAGCACTCTACAATAGATTATTTATCTCATTTCACCTTAGCCATGTGATTGTGAACTTTGACCTTATCTCTAACATCCAAATAAATTGGTTCCATATCTTCAGAGATGAGGGGAAGGTATTTTATTAAGATGTAAAATATTGCTCCTCCCCCTGCCATCTCCATTGGACAAACACCAACCATACAAAATGCCATGTGTAGCGAGCCACAAATTTACCATTCTAACCAGTTGCACACTAACCAGGGGACAGGCGGGGAATTGGTCCCCAGGCCCCACCCAGCCTCTAAATATCGGGTTACAGTTGTTTCCCAGACTCAAAATATTGGGAAAAAATGAGATAACATTGCCATTTTCGTTCTGATTTTTTAGGGATTGCAACAGACTTTGGCCTAAATTTGGGGGAAATTAATGTAAATTATGCCAATTTTTGCATATTTTGTGCACATTTTGGGCCTGTTTAGCACTTGTTGGGGGTCACAGGGATGACTTGGGAATTTTGCTCCTCATAGATTGATTGTCTTGATAAACTCCTGATATTAACTCTCTCAGCTCTCCAGATGCCTTTTCAAATGTTTTGCTTTTAATCCAGAACTGTTCAAATCATGCAATTCCATGAACATTCAGAATATGAATGAAAAATCCATTCAATGAGACCAACCAAACTAGCCTAACAGTATTATGACATTGCTTATTTAGATGGGACACCATTTCAAAAGACACTGACTTATTATACAGATTCTACCAGTGTTGAAAGGGTTAAGATATTTTCTATCATCATAATAATAGTAGATGCACAAAAAAGTCTTCCCCTTAAAGTGGGGGTATCGCAAGAAAATATATTGAGGCTATATACAAGCAAATCCTTAATGCAATCAAATCCACATACCTAGAAAATCATTAGAAGTTTGAATATTCTGTAATTTGCACCAAAAATTGAAAGCTAGCTTCTGTATTTTGTTGCAGTTTATTTTACTTGCAATTTCACAAAGGAATATGATGTCACTGCTGCCATTCACTAGGGCAATGACATCACAATACATTATTGATTTGAGCAGTGTGGGACTAGAGGATGAATGGAAATCCCTGAACAGTTAGATCAGTCCCATCTTCTCTGGTTAGATTAATTGCACAAAGTTATATAATCCTGACCAAGCCTTATTTGTTTGTGAAAATTTACTGGCATCAAAATATTTAGCCAGAGTTAGTTAAATTCTTGATGAATTTCTGATTTTGGTTGAAAATGTAAACTTTTAATGATTTTTAGGGATGTGGATATGATTGCATAAAGCATGTGCTTGCATATGGCCTCAATATACCTTTTGTGAGACCCCACTTTAAAGAGACATGAGGACATTTCCAGAAAGCGGCCCCAATATTTTTTGAATCCGGGTTTTTTACATATTTGGAATGCTTACCAATGTATTAGATCACACCTGAAATGAATAAGCCGAATACGCCGTCATTTTGTAATAAGATCATTAAGATGATGATTTAGAATTTCTGCCATGCACGATAGAAAAAAATCAAAACATGCTTTTCCAATGGGGACAAGGATAGTAGGTAAGTTCAAAATATAGTTTTTTACTTGTTTGTCCAATAAACCTTCCAAACATTCTCAGTAGGTGTTCTACAACCGATCAAGTGCAAATTGAGAGAAATTTGTATCCTCAAAAAATCTCCTTCTGTCTCTTTAAATTCAACCCACCCCCACAAAAGATCATTGTCCAATTTTCAACTCACCAAATTCATCAAATGACACTTCTCCTGTTCAAAAATGAAAATAGCAATTTAGTTTAGAATAGTCATTAAACTTCAAATTAAAATAGCATATATACTTCCCATTTAAATAAATTGGGGAAAGGGTACGTAAAATATTCAATGTCCTCAAAGATACTATCAGTAATTCACTTAAGCAGAAAAATGTAAAAAGTCATCAAAAACTGTTCATAAATATTATGTGTGTGGGTATGCTATCATTCTCTGCAGTTGTTAAGCTCGAAAGCACCCTAATAAGAAAAATATTTTCCCTTTTGGATTGAAATGTCTGTACGGATACTTTAAGCTCCACACAACTCTCTGTAATTAGTCACCAAATGTACATGATTTTTAGCGTTTTGATGGAATTAATTTTTACAGTATACTGTATTTTAATGGTAATTTTGAGCAATTCTGGCAGCACTATTTTCACACTCGTGGTTTGCATGCATTCTTCATACCTGATTGACCATTGGAAAATACACTTACAACAGAAAAGCAACCCTTTCAGAGACCATTGCAGAAAAGGACCGGAGGTCAATATGCCCAAAAAAATCCTGAAAAGGCAACCCTTCTCGGCCGCACATCCTCGTACCCCCTTTTCCACTAAGAACCCCCCCCCCCCCCGGACTGTACTATTACTATCCTGATGAACCTTTTCCGGCTGTCAACCTTCACATACTTCATATGTGTGAAGCTAAAAGAGAGCCTTCACACAGTTCCCCTTTGACCGAAGGAAAAAAAGCTAATTAACCTAACATAAAATATACCAATTTTAGGTATATGTAATTGCATCTTCAGAAATCCTTTAATTTCACTGATATGTAGTGCATGTTACCATTGCTAGGTCAACTGGCTCCCTCGCTACTTTTGTACACTGATCACATTGATCACTACAACAAACCTATGGCATATCATCTTCAGAACAGTTGCATAAAAGCCAATTACGGCTTGAATCAGTAACCCAATAGGTTACTATCATGCACAACATCAACAAATTCCTCTCTCCTATTTATACCCTGATTCCGAACTGTTTACCAGTTTTCTGGTGGATTATCACCATTTTAAGACATCTGTGCAAAGCCCCGGTTTAGTTTAAACCACCAGCATGCCGCCATCCATGGTTGAGTTGCTGCCAGGCATTTCACCTGTAAGCATAATTATATAGCATACAGCATTGCAGTATATCGAGTCTGCCCACAACGTGCATGTCACTTTTACCATTCTTTTTAAAACATGCAATTGGTATAATTACTTTTACCATTCGCACCACTTCGTGTTGTGTGCTTTCCTTGTACAGGTAAGATTCAAGATTCAATTTATTCCGCATAACATAGCGTAAACGAAACAAATTATATACAGTAGCATTATATAAATATACATAAAGTAATCATTGTAAACTGTGCTAAGATGAACGGTATGGATTATGATATGCTAGGACATAATGGACACCTGATGGCTTATGGTTATTGCTGGCCCTGTAACCATAAAATAATACAAACTCAATAGACAAAAATGACACAAATAAGGGATGAATATAAAATATTACATAGGTAAATATCATAACAAAAATATATATATATATCTAAGCTAACAAACACTTAAGAGAATACATGAAACAGGAATTGGACAGGAAGGACAGACTAATAACACATGTCTTTGCGGAGGTATGCAACTAATGGCATTGAGGAAGCAGATTTAGAATTGAGGTGAAGAATAAATTGAGGACAAGAGATAAGATTAATACATACAAGTGAGGAGAGAAATGAGGTCTTGGGGAGTATTAATGAAGAATTGTAACTTGTTTTGATGAAATGTTTCTTCAGCTGAGCTTTTAAAGTTTTTTTGTGTTTGTAATTGTTGTGATAGATTCTGGGAGATCCATTCCAGTTTTGGCGTGTTGATACTGAATAAGCAGAATAAAGTCACATTATAGAGAGTTAGTGTAGCATGGGTAAATTAATTATGCCAATATTTTTTTCCATCCTGGACCTCGTCAGATTTCAAAATCGCTTAATTCAAATAAATAGTTAAAGGTGAATTTTGTGATCCAGCCCCTCATTTTTGGGTTTATGGGTTGACTATATATCCCGGAGACAAGGTTATTTCCACAATTTTCATTCGTTGATTTCTGACTGTGCATTTTGCGTTTAGCGCAAATGTTTGGCATCATGCCTGCCATAGGCTTATGTGGTGTAATTTCTGTCTGTTTACGGACAGAAATACAAAATTACATTTGCAGCGGTATATTATTCACACACTATATACTTAGAAACACAGTTCAGATGATATAAAATTCAGCCTTTTTTCGGCGAATTCAGGGTGACGAGGCTGTGGGTCACCAAATGCCCCCCTTTTTTAATCTTGATTAGTTATAAATTGTTCATCACTTCACTTAATTAAGATATGAGGGCATATATACACTACAGTCTAAATGTTAATTTTTGTTTGTTGGACCAAATTGAACAACATGCGAAACATGGACTGCGTAGCCAGGAGGAACATCGCACCTCCTTTCGTGATGCGTAAATGGTCGAAGAATAGCCGAAACTCCGAGTCCGCTGTTGGCGCTTACATGAGGTGTGCGAATCCCTGTCGCAAGTACATTTTTAACCCACTGTATTGAAAACTAACAAAGTCGATACCAAGTATGTTACCAGAAATATGGCCGTGGATGTCAACTACACCCATCATCTCTTAATTCAAGTGAATGTGCCGGTACATATTACTGAGTCTCTTACTCGAAACAAACACCTTTTTTTCCTTAACAAAAGAAGCTGATTTGGCTTTTGTTGATTAAGCAATTCTAATCTTTGTCGAAATAAGGGAAGTGCGTATACACATATATTGTCATGTTGTTAATCTTTGTTAATTCTTATCAAAATTAAGATATTTTTCTAGCATGTTATGGTCTGTTCCATGATTATATATGAGACGCATATTTTTTGCAATAATTTTCTGTCTGTAACAGGACATAAATTACTCTCCTGCTCAAACATAAAATGCACCATCAGAATCAACTTAAATAAGCAATAATCTTTTGTGATAATATCCACTGAATCATAAACTAAAGAAAGGTGCTAAAATTGCAATGCATGTTTTAATGAAGAACAAAGAGAATTGGACTTTGTGTAGACTCATATTAAGTATAATGTAATTATGCCTTAGTTTTTTAGATAAGTCAGGGGACAAGGCTGTGGATTACAAAATGGCTTTAATTATCCAAATCTAACATTCTGACACTTGCAGGATTGAACCAACATGAGATATATTCTCAATTGTGTAACACTAATATGAAAAGATTTTGATAAAGTTTTATATTTATACACTGGCATATATTTATAGCTCTTATTTAAGTTCAGGACATCCCAAGTAAAGGCATATTTAGGCCAAAAAAAAAAGAAGTTTGTCTCAGCTTCCCACATGCATTTTTTTAGGCAATACTCGGTACTTTTCTTGACAAATTGTTTCTCAAAATTTGGGACAAATAAAAAAGAAAAAGTGGAACTATATGGACTCTATAGTGTTTTCTTCATTGTGTGAAGTTTGTTTTATGCCTTGAAAGCAGAAGAGGAGTACATTGGAGTGGCACATATTGTATATTTCCAAAAACATCAGTGGCGCAAATTTAAAAAAAAAAAATATCGCAAAGTCATAGCTTGTTTGTAAAAAAAAGACACAGCACATAGCTTTTTAGCCAAAAGAAGCTGAGACAAAGTTTTTTTCTTAGCCTTAGTGATTTAGAAGATCACTAATTTCATAAAATATGCTTAATATTGACATAAATCCCTAGAGCCTTATTGAACAGTCAATGATGTTATCCTCCACTTAGAATGAAATACTACTCCACCATCTTCTTCTCATACGCGCTAATAATTATCATTTTTAATTTATTTTAAGACTTTAAATTTCTATTCTGTATTTTTTACCCAAAAAAATACATCGTCCACGACCACTTTGTGTCCCTGCCATCGCGGATTTGTGAATAAGGCCTCACATGAACTTTGAACCTTGATATGTGACCTTTGACCTCACACAAATGAGGGTTTGCATGTAGCTCCCATAAACCAAGTTTGTTCCACTTGAACGTCAACTTTTCAATGATGTCAATTTTACATTTCAGCCTATTTTACAACTTACCTCACAAACGACCTTTGACCTTGGTATGTGACTTTGACCTCATAACAATGAGGGTTTGCATGTAAGCTTCATAAACTAAGTTTGGTTCCATTGAACTTCAACTTTTCAATGTGAGTTCCATTTTACATTTCAGCCTATTTTACCACTTGAATCCTCACATGACCTTTGACCTTGGTATGTGACCCTTTGATCTTGGTAATGTGACCTTTGACCTGAGGAATCCAGTTGCAACCTGTACCAAGTTTGATTTAGATCCATCGCAGTTGTGTATATTACCGGCCAATTTTACCCCTTTTTCACAACAGACATCACAAAGACAACAACAACAGACACAACAACATTGGACAAAGTGAGCCCCTGTGTGTCTTCCTGCCTTACGGCAGGTGACACAAAATGATGTAGAATTGTGAGTCTCATGATTAATTCAATAATTATGCCACTTTAATTTGAACACCAACTTAGAGCAATGGCAAACTTACCTTGAGCCCAACAATGTATCACAATGCAAATAGCATGCCTATACAGATCACATACTTAGCAGTTGCCATATTCTGGCAAAACAAATTACACATAGGCATTTAAAAGGGCTTCTACAGCTAACCAAATACTGCTGGTTTTTTTTTTGCTGCTGCTGATGATGATGATGTTGCAGGTACAATGTTTTATGGTCAGCCACACTCAAGTCTAACCCTCCAAATCAAAAGCACATGTAGCTAAACATACACTCCTGTATCATCTTCTGCACTGATTTGTAGAGAATGTTGTACTCAAAATGCAATTTGGATCCTAATTATTTCTGGTCTCTGATAGCACAAAGATTCAAAGAAATCCAATCTGTCAATTTTAAAATACCAAAAGATCTGGTATTTATATCCACACCCACTATTAGGTATGAGGTTAAGCTTATCAGGATGATTGCATTTCCTTGGTCAAACTACCGTTTATTCGAATGACAACATGACCCATGCATGACTAAAGTGCAAGGTCTCGACCTACTGGTTTGGTTGTTACCGGAAATGAATACAACACTCTACTATTTTTTTTATTTGATATGTGGCTTTAAAAATTTGTCATGTACTGGCAAGGGCAAGGTCTCTCTCACTTGTGGTGAAAATTCTCATGCCTGAAAAACTTGTTTTCTTTTATTGTAATGTCCCGATAAAAACCAATTGTTACTGTTTGGCAAGAACAAAACAGCAACCCACTACTTTGAATGGCCACCATGGTCAGAATTACTCTGAAATATTGGGGGTAATGACAAGGTCTGCTAGTAAAACAAGGAAGTTACAAACATAATGACATGGCAAAATGTGGTATATTCCATGTACACATAGTACATAACCAGGAGGCCCCGTTTGTGGGGAAAGTGTGCCCAGTTTGGTTAAAAATAAGACCCAATCTCCCCTTAAAACAGTCCTTTTTGAACACCGCATCACTAAAAGAGACTTTTTGTTCAAATTTCATCTACTTTTTTGGGGTTTTTATACAAAATCAGCAAATCGTGGACCCTTTTTGGCCTTTTGTGGAATTTTAGGGTGCAACACTCCATACAATGCTACACAAAACAGTTCTACTTTGTGTCCAAAATTCTTATAAATAATAAAAAATTGCCACTCTTGGCCATTCCATGCATTGAAACTAATATACTGAGCATTATCTTGCTTCATTTCTCTGAGCTCAAGATATCCCCAAAGTATGTGAGTTATTTTAACAATATTCCAATTATATTCACAAGGTGACACCAATAACTCCATTAGACTGGAGACCAATCTTCCAGAGGGGTCCTTGCTATTATGTCGCAATCTGGCTTTGTTTCTCATTACCTTCATCTCTTCACTATCTGTACTGTTTCTGTACAGAGAATTGCTTCCACCATGTCCAACCTGCAACAAAAGCACAAACCTCACGAATAAATCTAACAAATCGGTAACATTTCAGAGTTTTAAAATATTGCAAATTTTGAGGGGAAATGGCATGGGGAAACGAAGCAAGAGTTTTCTGAATATTGTCCAAAGAGTGTGCCAACAATTATTTCTCAGATTATCTGATGACAGGCTGAAAGACGAACCATTTATTGTAACATTTTTAAGATGATTTTCAAAAAAACCCAAAAAAGGTAAAAAAAATCACAACTATTATGATAAAATTATACTCTTATTTGAACAAGAGAAATAAATAAATGGGTGGATTTTGACTTCTTTGACTATTGGTTTTGACTTATTTTGACAAGTCCATTATCATGTGGAATCATGTGATTTAGTAACTATTGTTAGCACTATAATTTATATACAGATGTCCCAAAAACTATACATGAAGATACATTGTTTTGGCCAATATTTAAGTTATCTCAACGGGATTTGCTTATTCTTTTTAGGATTATTCAGCTTTCATGGGATTTTTTGGTGTACTTTGGGGGTCTGGTTCAGGATTTCTGGATAAAATTATCTGGAGACGTTGAAAAACCTGTTGGGCCAGTTTCGGCGATCATCCTTATATCAACAAAAAGTTGCATTGAAACTCACCCTCAAGACATTTCTTTATTGAAATTAAATAAAAAGCAGGTATAAACCTTCTTTCTTTGTAATTAACGTAATTTATAACTTTATAATTGCTAATAAATACATTTAGCTTTTGGAAATTCAATTCCAAAGAGTCTTGTTGTCTCGCTTTACTCAGGATTCAGCAGACGGTATAACCATAAAAACACCCTTATTGAAAGTACCCTGAGACCTTTGAACACAACCATCCTTTCCTTTATTGCTGCCTTTTGTTGAACACTGCTTTCTTTCTTCTTGCTTTCTTCATCATATTCCTCCCTGCATCCTTTGAGGCAGTGGGGAATAGGGAAGGAATGTCCCTCCACATTAATCATTGTCCACCATTTGTCCCCCTCAACGAACTGTGACTGTTTTTTCAATTAGGTTCAGCAGTCAAATTCCCCAAATTCCATGCATTTCATGATGAATGTCCATCTGAGAGTGAGTCCCTCATTTCACCCCACAACGCAAATAGTTTCTGGTGCTTTCACTGAAAAAAATAATATGATTATTCATTGCCTTATAAACATTCCCTCTGATCTGTCACCATATGTTTTGGTGTTTGAAAATGGTTTAATCCCACAATGATGCTCCACACCAAAACGCCTTCTACCTGTCGTTTCTTGAACCTTCAGGTGAAACTGGCCCACGTGGTAGTTTATCCTTTGTGTTTTTCAAACTGACAATAATCTCCGCTAGAGTCCATCATATTGGATGGAATAAAGGGAGGATTTAGCTTAGGATCGTCTAACAAATCAAGTCAAAATATTCTGGCAAAAATGCCCAGTTGATATTTTTATATTTTTGTTTGTGATTGTATAGTTTTTAATTGGGACAGTCTGTCGTGGTTTTGATTATTAAGGAAACCAATTTTTTAAATTATAAAAGACATTTGTTTCATATTGAGGCCAATTCATGATCATGCTAATTGTGTCTTAATTTTTTTTTTTAGGGGACTGGTGGGACAAAATCCCCCTCTTTGGGCCCTCAAATCTGGTTATGCTGGTTTCCCGGGCCCATTTCACCAAAGTTAAGAATATCTTAAGTGGATTTAATAAGAGTTATTCTTCTTAGGTTCCTACTTGTTTTAAACAAATAAGAAACTTTGAAAGCATTGTTCTTACATCGAGATTTATAAAGTTCAACCCAGTCCTGTTTATAGCTGGGATCCGTTTTATTAATTTTAAGCTTAACAATTCTTACGATGCTTCTTAAGTGGTTCTTAAGAAATCTTCTTCTTACATTCCATTCACATGAGATTAAGTCTTAACTTTTGTAAATAGGGTCCAAGTTATCAAAAAAACATTTTTGTCTGGCATGCAGCATTAGGTCACCGGTTTGGGGCAATCTTACGATCAGAAATTCCCCTTTTGCATAATTTCGACATGAGTGGCCTCAAACGTTTGTTTTGTTTGTTATTCTTCTAGATACTGTCATTGAAAAGGCACTTTGTACTGTAGTTTTAGGCACTCTTTCCCTAAGCCCAGAAACAAATGTTCACAACAGAGGTTTTTGTAAACAGGCCTCATTGCTGTATATTGTGAGTGCTCCTCACGTTTTTGTGGTGAGCCCTGTTGTATTACATGATTTGATTAATGCTATTAATATCTAACTTTAGGACCTGGGTTAAACCAGGGTGGTCCTACACGATGGACTTTTTTCCTTCAACACACTCTAAAAATGTGCTGTAACAGGTAAAACATTCCTCATGGATGGGCCATTGGCGCCCATTCATTAGGAATTTTCTCACCGTTACTTTAACCTTTCACGTGTTTTGAAAGGAAAAAGGGTCCACTCATGTAGGACTATAACCCTGGTTTAAAACCAGGTCTAAAGTTAGACTACCTTTCATAATAACCAAGCCATGATTAATTTCAAAGACAACTGGAATACGGTCTAATTCCTCCAGCACTTGACCATCAAAACATTGGCATCGTCAGCCTCTAAATTTTATTTACATCTTGCATACATCATACTGTATGCCACACCAACAGCAGGCACACACTTTTTAATATTCCCCTCAAAGACGGGAGATACAAGTTATCATACTTTCATTAGTCATTTCAGACCCAAGTAGTACTTGTAAAATACGGTTATAGCAGAATAATTTCCTGGTATTCATTTTTTACATTTGTGAACAGCTTAATATTTGGTTAATTTTTATTTCAAAACAGCTAACACATTAGATTCTTACCTTTCCATCCACCCTAACCATAACAGTCTTTTGGTCTAGCGCCTGAGAGGAAGGGAGGGGTAAAGATCGAAGCTAAGAAGATTGGACATCCGTGGCGGGATTCGACCCCGGCCCCTCGGCGCACCATTCCCATGAGCAGGGTTGCAGCCACGAGGGAGTCACTGGCCTGGCCAGTGACTTTATGCCCATAATGAGTGGTGGACTATGACCTCATCGCATCTTTTGGACTTAGTGCATTTCTACTAGTCCTCGGTTCATTGAGTTTTTTAGTGGCGTTTTTGGTTGTGATGGGTTGATGGGCTTTGAAAGAGTCTAAATAGCCAGTTTGGCTAAATACCTACTGACATACACGTAGGCTACTCTAGCCAGAATAAGAGTCCAAGATCGTTTCTAATCCTGTCCAAATTTGAAGCCGAATTTTACAGGGACAAGTTAGTCATTTTCCTGGATAAAATTCCGGATGTTCTGAAGTTTCTGAAATATTCCAAGATTTCTGGCCTCATTTTTTTGGCATGGTATAACAACAATTCTCTCCATGGTTCATTATCAACAATAGGTTCTTTCTTACCAAGGTCACCTAGCCCATCAAGATAGCAAGATATATCTATCTTCCACTGACAGTCAGTATCATCCCCACTACAAAGTTCACCACAGCATTTCTATATGTAAAAGAAACAACAATTATTACAACTATGTGTACATGTATATTCAGGGTTGTACGCCAATTACATATGTAGGGAGTAACGTACAGACCTTAGTTTCAAACAAGAGTTGTTGGTAATGGCATTTGAGATTGCTCTACAGGGTAACACAAAAAAATTTACCCAAAATGAAAGTGATATTTTTTCCACTTTTTTTCAACTGCAGACTTGTCCATGGGTATTTCATGATGGAATGAAAAGTACACATAAATTGTTTTGGCAACCGGGCTTTTCAAATCTGAAATCAGAGCATGCAGTTGATGCTAAATACCAGTTTTCTGTCTTGTGTCAGGGCAGGGGGGTAGGACACGATCTGCTCGATTTGGGCATTGGGGATTTCCATGTCTAAGAAAAATGATGCTCGTGGACAAGTCTGTTTTGTTCTGACTATTGTTCAGTGGACATATTTGAGACCACTCAACCAAAATGAATTTTTTTTAGGCAAGATGCTCAATTAACCATTCTTTATGATAAAAATAAAAATCCACAGATATCAAATTAAAAAAAAGTGGAAAATATCACTTTCATTTTGGGTAAAGTGTTATTGGGTTCACACCCTGTATATTTTGACGATACATCTGCTGAATGTGGGGGGTTGTTTGGTCTCATAATTTACATCTTAACCAGAGAAGTTTAAACCAATCCCATAATGCATGCAATGGGCTATACAGAAGACATTTTATTACTTAAAGGGATAAGTGTTCAAGAAGTGTAAGGACCACACATATTGCATGATCATGATTAAAACTACTAGCACTTTGTGGGCTAAAATGGGGGTAAAAGTCAGAGTTCATGTGTTAAGAATATGATTTTTGTGGGATCCCATGACCTAGCTTATTGAGGTGAAATTTCCCAAAACTGGTGCATTGTGGGATGGACTCAATACACCCTCTAATGCCATAGAGAATGTATGTACTTGTATGCAAAACTTGAATTTTTTGTTTGATCAATCCATGAACAATAATTCCAAGTAGAAGCATGCACCTCATGCATGGCATCTATACCCGCATAGGCTGCATGCCTATTATACCTCGCTTTACTCTTAAAAGTCTTTTAGTAAACTTCAAAATATATCAAATTAAGAGAAACAAATGCTTACGGCATTCTTTACATGGCCCATCTGATTGGTTCCCTGCTTGACAGTGTTTTTCTACTGTAATGAAGAGCAGCACAAATTTTAACATATTTCACTTCAAGTTTCAGCTAGATATTATATCTTGGGGAAACATCCATAAAATGATTAATTCCTATAAACACAACCAGTTTTATTAGGAATCAGGGATTTTTTAGTGTTGATAAGTATCAGTTATTTTGGCTGTACTGTTTCTACTGGTATGTGAACGTCAATATACATCGTTGTTGTATGAGTGCAAGAAGGCCGTAAGTGAATAGCTGCCATTTTTCCGATGGTCTCTGAAAGTGCCATAGACTGCGATGAAAGGAAAGTGAGGGTTATCCTAATATATGGCAGTACATATGTAGGAACATGCCAGCTATTACAACTATGACCTTATTGCCTCACGCGACAATATATGGACTATCACAATGGTCAGGGAGGTATCAGTAGATCTGTATCCTGAAACATTCCATGTGGTCCTGGGGCCACTTATATTCCAAGGTGGATATGATGCCTATATAGTGTAGAAAGAAACATAGCGTGAATTAGGGTTGTAATGGGGAGGAGGAGGCATTAGTATTTAACGACTCTACACCACACTATTGGGTCATATAGCATATCATTTATGTCATCTTCATGTTAACATCATTATACACGTTAGGGAAGAAAGGACCAGTTTTAGAATGCAGGAGGAAACCGAGTACCTGGAGTAAACCTGCGAGGCCGAGTATAGACTGCAAACCAAACGCACATGAAATCGCAGGCCTGACCGAGGGTTGAACATGGGAACCATAGTGGTGGGTGAAGTGAGGGAAGACCCACTGCGCTCACCCCTCCAATTTCTCTGATTCCACATGGTTGTTCCTCCTGTGGATTTTTTGTTTCTTGAATTCCAGGAATCCCCAGCAATCGCCAGCATTGTGCAACAGCAATGCCTCTCTCGAGGTTGTCATCATTGTAATCGTCTCAGGCTACACTGGCCTTCATAAAAATACTTGTTTAGGGTAGCAAAATCATATCAAAATACTTGTTTAGGGTAGCAAAATCATATCAAAATACTTGTTTAGGGTAGCAAAATCATATCAAAATACTTGTTTAGGGTAGCAAAATCATATCAAAATACTGTTTAGGGTAGCAAAATCATATCAAAATACTGTTTAGGGTAGCAAAATCATATCAAAATACTGTTTAGGGTAGCAAAATCATATCAAAATACTTGTTTAGGGTAGCAAAATCATATCAAAATACTTGTTTAGGGTAGCAAAATCATATCAAAATACTGTTTAGGGTACATTTTTAATCAGTCCCAAAAATGATTCGTTAGGGTAGTAAAATAATACAAACCAACATCCCTGGTTAGAGTGTTGGCACCGAGTAAAAATGTTACTTGCTTAGGGTACATTTTTGGGGGCAGAAGCTATCATCAAAAAACACACAAATCCAAGGTTTATATTAAATTGCTTTTAGCTGCATTGCTGGGCGATAGAAGCAAGGATAGTGAAGTCATATTATATTTCCCGATTTCTTCTACTTAGCATCATGTTAAAGGTGGAATCAGTTAATTTCTCATATGCGGCACTCAATTTCCACACATCATGCTTTTGCAAATGAAGAATTTATTTCTAAAATGTGCGTCAACAAAGTGCACTTTATAGAAAAACATGATTTTGATATTGACATTTTTTTTATTTGGTTATTGCATAATTGTTTAAGGTATGGCAATATGGGGAACTAAGTGATGTATTTGGTTGGAATTGGAAACTTTGTTACTTTATTCTTTTGTTTTTTTAAATTATCATGGCACTATAAACAGATTGACCCAGTTTCTAGAACCACTCTTGTAACCACTATGGCTCTATGTTCAGTATTCCACTTTAAAAAGGCTGACAAAAGACTAAAGAAAAAGAATTATTTTTTTAAAGGGATAAGCAGCGACAATGTGAGGGAAACAAAAAATGTGGAAATGCATTTTTTTAGCTTATAAATCAAAGATAGCATGTACAATTCCATAACACTTTAATGTTGGAACAAAAACATTAAATAGTGAAAAATTGAAGTATTTGAGGAAGGAGGAATTTGTCATACCTCTCGTACAAATAGAATACAGCAATGGCCCGTCTCAAAATCTACACTAACAGCTGATTGTGGTTTACCACCAGTAAGAATAAACAAAGATAACTAGTGTTGGTGTCTTGAGGTCAAACTGTCCAGGTCATGGTGCACGATATTACGCTTATAAATCTGGGATATTCACATGGAATTAAGGCTTTTTGATCTCAAGTCCGGAAGTTTGATACGCACATACAGAAATTACAGAATCAGATAAAAAGTACTGCCTTATTTTTAATACACGGATTTCAAGGCAACACTTGCAGGTTATGTTGCATATCCATGCCAGTAACGAAAATACAAATTTTGTTTTGATAATTTTTTGATGTTTCGGTCGCAAATCGCCTGCTATCCCTTTTTAAATAAAATGGCCATTTTCCTCAAATTTTGGGATTTACCAAAGATGAATCATTTCATCAACACACACCAACCCCACAAAAAACAAGTTTTGTTTTTTTTTTTTTTTTTTTTTTGGGGGGGGGGGGCCCCCGCATTTTTATTCAAATTTTCTGGAAATTGCCAAAATCGCTGCAAACTTAACATTTGTAATATTCGCCAAAAGAACGAGATGAACTGCAAGTAACAAAAGTTCAAGAGAAGTCTCTTTGAAAAACAATTAAATTCGATTATCTGATGGACTTAGAGTGTTTGGAACTAAGCTCTTCATATACAGAATGGCCCCTTGCTCAATAGAATCTCATCTGGAAAAATCACAACTTTGTAATAAAATTCCAATCTGGAATTTGTATTTATTTAAATTCTCATTTAGAGTTTTGACCGCCCCTTTTGAGCATGGTAAGCGTATTGACAAAGCTCACAATTTCAAGCTGAATAAGTTATGCTCCGCTGGTTCGGACATTCAAAATAACAACTTTGAAGTTCTTGTCTTGCATAGAGATAGGCTCCAGAGGCTTCATTTCCCACGAAACTGCCAAAGGCTCACTTCTTTTCATCTGTGAAGACTCGAGTCTCTTTAAAGAATTCAGAGACCAAAATTCCAAATTTTATCCATTATTGCCTCTTTTGTCATCTACCAGCAAAGAGGATGGGATGCGTCATGGAAACAGTGCCAATCTTCTTAATCCACAATGATCATGGATCATGATGGTCTCAGTTCGAAATGTTGCTTCGTTATATAAGATTTTTCATAATATTATCACTATAAGAGGTCTTGGCTGTTGTACATGTCGCCATGGCGGACCCCTAATTAAGGTCTGTCATGGGAGGGCTATTTTAGTTTCCTTTATTGTTCGATGTATTTTAATGAATTTGTTTAATAAAGTTGATGAATGAGGAAATGGTAAAGCTCTACCACACATAAAAATGTTACTGATTAAGGTTGGCTGTGAAGTCAGGGACGAGTTCAAAGGCCAGTTAGTTTTTAGTGTTTATGTTGACGGCATATCATATAACATGTTTTATTTCCAATATATTTTCTACAGAATCAATATTATTTATTTTTTCCTAATATTTGTACATTGACTTTACTTGTTACGCATTTTTTGACCAAGAACAATCAAATGGGCTGAAATGAAAGGGCGGGTAATTCGCGTATTACGCAATAACCCTGCCTGTGCTATCGCAATGACAGAATTGTGCTATCGGCGCGCGCGATGAATGAGCGCATCCGAAACGCCTTGATGCATCGATTCTATATGACGCATGTCCATGGCAACTTGTATGCAATTGTAAATGGTTTTCCCACGTGAGTTGCTTGTGCAAACAGATGGGATTTAAATTTCACGATTTGAGCCCCAGAAATGTGATGGAATTTTGATAATAAGTGATCAAGATGAAAGCAATTCTTGACCTGGTGCAGAAGAAACAGTGTGAAAATGAGAGATGAATCGCTTGTGGTTTGGAATAAGGCTATATTTTGTAGCGAAATGGGAATAATATTTGGACAAAAATGGCGATTTTCGCTGTGTTCCTTTCGGCGATAATTCGTGATTTTCGGTTCCCAGTTACTCGTAAATCAATATCAAACAACAGGTAATGAAATTGAAATGCATCGTATAGAGCAGCATATCAAAATCTAGGGTCGGTATTTTTTAGTTTCATTTTGGTTCTGGTTAAAATCGTGTGATTTATGTCAACCTTTGAAAACAATTCTTGGCGTTGTCCAAATTGAAAACGCGGTGGTTTTTGGCCATTTTTGGGCAAATAATTTGATTAAATAGTGCAGAATTGAACAAAAGGGAAATACCGACCCTAGAACTATGACTCTGGAATACAAAACGAACAAGGCACATTTTTATAACTTTCTATATTTTTAAGGGACCGAAAAAACATTGAGTGAAAACTCCATTTTTATGATTTTCTCAAAAAAGACGTATTTTGGGGGAAAAAATAGTGATCATATTTGGATTACTTGAGTCATTTCCTTCCAAATAGGTATACTTTTATATAGGTTAGAACAACAATAAGAAGATACGGCAAAAAACATTCCTTTGAAGTATGACTTCACAGCCACCTTAAAATAACCAATCCAATTCATCCATTATTATGTTGAGAAAACTTCCGTCCTAATGACTATACACATGGATAGGAGAACCAATAAAAATGACAGTTTGAGTCATCAAATGCAACCAGAAACCTGGGTGCCAATTTTTTTTCACCACTGCGGACTCAATCCCATGCAATATATTGCTATGTAGGCTTCATGTGAGTAGGATTGTCCACCCTGGTGTTGAGAATATATCATTTTATTTATGCACATGCTGACTGATTGGTCGATACAATTTAAGGATGTTCATTTTGGTGGGGGGGTGGTCGGGGAGTGGTCTTTCTTCCATGTTTTGGGTGGTTCCAGTATTTGCTGTTCACAGGTAGGTGATTCCCATGTCTGGGTGGTTCCCATTGTTTGCCAGTCCAGTGGGGGGCTTTGCAGTTCTTGTGCTTGGTGGTTTCCCAGGTTGGAAATGGTCCCAGCGTTTGGATGGTTACCCAGGGTTGGCTGGTTCCATAGAACAGAAAAAGGGAAATGCCGTACGCCCGTACTGAAGAATTCTCATGTTTTGAGGGCTGCCACGTGTATGAAAATAGCAGATCCAAAAATGTATAATAGAAAAAATTGATTGATTTATGCCCAATATTTTTTTTTTTTAAAACTGATTTTAAAATATTGGGCTCGACTGGGTCTAGCCCACTATTTTTGCAACTCAATTAGCTCGACCAATTAATTTGGGCTTAATCGATCCAATTTTTATATTAGGTGGCCGCGTAACGTGTTTTGAAATTATAAATATTCATTACGGTCATTCCATTCGAAATGCGCACGCGCATGCGCCGTGACCTGTTGGCCTGGAAACGGTAAATCGTTAATGAAATGAGGGAATAAAATTGGTAAACCAGATTATGGGAAAATCAGGGAAATATGAATAAATTGGTCACACGCTATGGAATAAGTACGCACTGCGGGCAAAGATGGTTACGGCTTTTGAGCTGGCGTTCGTTATCTAGTGTTATAAATAGAACAGCTGTGGATGGTTCCCAGTGTTGGATGGTTCCCAGTGTGGGTGGTTCCCAGGTTGGGTGTGTCGCAGTGTTGATTGGTTCCAATGTGATTGGTTCCCAGTGTGATTGGTGCCCAGTGTTTGGTGGTGGTTCCCAGTGTTGATTGGTCCCATGTTGATTGGTTCCAGTGTTCATTGGTTCCCAGTGTTGGGTGTTTTCATTGTTGGGTGGTTTTCAGTGTTTGGTGGTTCCCAGTGTTTGGTGGTTCCCTGCTTTGGTGGTTTGGTGTTTGGGGTGGTTCCATATCTGGGTTCCTGTTTTGATGTCTTTTGATTTGAATGGCCGCGGTCCACGCCTTTATGGTTCCGGGTGTTTGATGGTTCCTGGTGTGTAGGTGATTCTAAATCTTTAGTGGTGTCCACTTTTTGGCAGGTTCTTTATTGGTGGATCCCACGTGCTGGGTGGTTATCCATTGTTTGGTGTTTTTGCTGTCTCAGTGTTTCATAGTGTCTATTGGTAATTATTTGCCTCTTTATTTCATGCTCATCTCTATAGCTTATAATTATTTTTTGTATTTGCCGAGTGCCTTTAAACCCGACTTTTAACCGTCCAACAAAAACTCTCAAGATACAATGACAAATATGTATTTGATAGAAAAAAAAACACGTAACACACAATAAATACCAATAGCAAAGAGGGCGAGTCCCTTTCTGTCATGCATACACACCCTATCATCCTGAAAAACTTGCACTAAGCAGACGTTACATCTTTACGCTTGTTTATCACCAATCATCATTTCTTATAGTGAAACTTAACTTTATCCTTTCTTTGGGGGCGAATCATTTTGCAAGCTTAAGGTTTCACGTAATATTCTAAACTTACGAGCGATGGACGCTCAGCTAATTGCACAGTCTTTTATACATACAATTTCTTAAAAAGAACGATCATTTGATTCACATCGGAGTTGTTTTCGTTACCATCAAATCCCATAAACAATGTGTCGACTAAACCAAAGTCGGGCATAAAAGTAAAAAAAAAAAAAAAAACCCTTTCTCCTGCATGGGATTAGAGGCTATTTCACACTCCGGAAAAAATGTTTCACACCATAGGTGACAAAAGGGACAGAGCCCATCAGCTCTCAGCCAGCTCTGTATAACCATGAATTGGTCTAGGAGTATCCAAAGAAGAATGCTAAAACTTGCATCCACCTCAATTTGCTATCTAAAGTCACTTTAAAGGGTAACAACATATGCTTTCATACATGACCTTCATTGAGATTGAAGTGCTGCTTTAAAATGTACAGTATCGAGGGCCTCCACCTTCAAAGCATTAAAATGGTCATAAAAATCCCTAGAAGTGGATGAAGACGATCACTAACCCATTATTTGTGACCCACTCAAGAACTTATCCCTGGTTTTAACTTTTTGGGGAAAATTGTAACGCCCATAGTAGAGGGATCGACTTAAAAACACCATACCACTTCAGAAACTGGCCCTATTGCAACCTGTTGAACTTGAAATCTAAGAATTTACCCTGCCATCCAGAAGATCAAATAATTTGTTAAAGCCCCGTAGAGACCATTCAAGGAAAATAAATAGACTTATGGCCGATCAAAATAAAACGGTTAATTCCAAAATACTTTGGTTTCTGGATACGCTTGGGTTAAAAACCTGGTGATAAAAAATGGGGAAGTGTGATGATAATTTGGACATATCCAAATTGTACTAAATATCAGTGCCCCCCCTCTTTTCTTAAATAAAACCCAAACGTTCCTTCCACCCGGTTAAAATATGATGCTGGAAACGTTTGACCCACATTACATTTGTGCTTGTACCCTGCTTTAAGATTAACATCTTTAGTCCCCCAACTCAGCTGATACCACATTTCGCTTAATCTTGAGAAAGGACCAAAGGTTTCATAATGGTAATTTTCCCAAGTGGAGATAAATCCCGTTGTTTCCACAAAATTGATGTAATACAACCAATCTTATGATTTTATAGTCATAATTCACGGACCACATCAACCTATCATCGTAAGTGAAAACAATACCAGAAGTTTTATTTTTCTTTCCAACACAAACTGCAATGGTTTATCATCGACCTCTATTACTCCCAATCAATATACCTCAGATTTATTAAATTTACTTTCATACTAGAACAGCCCTGATAAATTTCAAGACTTCATGATATCACTTACAGAGTATAATGAATAATTACTAATTAATAGCAGAGATTTATATAGGCCTTATGCCAGTGGCCTCTAAGCGCTTCACAAATGTCGCGGTACTGGGCCCACCATACCAAAAACCATTTAGCATCATTTTCAAGGGATGCAGCAGATCAGGATCACCGCGCTTTCCCTGATCAGCAAACATAATCGAGATAACCATCGCAGCCGGGATCAGCTTAAACAAAAAATCGAATGGGTATACATCGGGACAACTAAGTGGTTAATTTCTTGTCCAGGGAAATTACAAGATAGATGAATCTCACAGGGCTCTAAAAAAACGTAAAACAGTATGTCATCAGATAAACTGTTATCTTTATATTTATAGTTATAATTATTTTCTGGTTCTTGTACAGGTACTACTTTTAAAATGAATGTGTTATAGTTAATATTAGGACACAAGCTTCTCAAAAACATAATTAATGATAAAATTGGATTCCTTTTTCATCCATGCCAAAATGTATTGGTCTCGCCATGAGTTGTACAAAAATATTGGGCGAGAATTGTCTCGCCCCAATATTTTTTTCAATCCTGGCTTGACCAATAAATTGAGTATTGGACTCAACCAGACTTTGGGGTTGGAGGAAGATTATTCTTTTTAGTTTTTATTTTAATTATCCTTTGAGAACTAACAGCAACTAGAGCGCTGTTTAAAAAATTACATTGTCCATTTTTGTTTCAAAAAGGTCAAAATTATTTCCTGGCACTATTCAGAATCAGCATGAACAATTGATTCAAAGAGTCAAAACCAAGCATAGCCTTGTTAGTGTTTTGAGATGGATTCCCACATGACTTGCAAACATTTGGAAGACTATCTCTAAAGCCACTGACTTATGTGTTATTAACTATACCGAAACTGGCCAGGGTCGAAAGGGTTAAATTGCAAAAAGATTATTATTTAGAACATGCTGAGTCTGCATTTAATTTGCCCAACCCGAAACCTTAGTAGAAGGGAGTTATAAAGGAAGGTCTGCATGCTTTCTAAAAACAGGCCTGTAGCACAATTTTGGGGATATTTTGTCCAAAAGTGGACTTTTGCCAAAATTGTGGATCTTTGGGCAGTGGGGTAAATTTGGTAAAAAGGGGACTATTTTACCAGAAATGTGACTTTTTTGACAAAAACCTACCTTCTTGCTGGTTGCACATACAATAACATTTATCGCTTTTAACTTTTGGGATGGGAAAAATGCCTCAATTGCCTCCCCAGTGACAAGACTAAAAGAAAAAAATAGTTCATCTGTATTTATTATTAAACAATTTAGAGGACTGAGCCCTGATTGATGTACCGTTCCATAGTGATTTAACCACTCTATTTATTAGGGGTCTCCCTTAAAAAGATCTTGGACTGGACCAGGAAGATGCACAGAAACAGTTAGGGGTTACCACCCCACTCTTCTCGGCACTGACTGTGATATACACTTACAGGTATGGCTGTACATGGGACCGACAGCTTAACTCCTCCTTCCAAGGATGGGTATCCCATGGTTCATTTGGCCCAAGTAACAAATTAACCACAGGGAGAACAGAACTTCTAGTTTTTATCAATATTCTTATAACAACTACACATTAACGTCCAGAAGTTAGTTCATGACTTAAATCCTGGCAAGATCTCTACTGGAATTTGCCCCATGACCTCGCACCAAAGGTGAATATCTAAACCCAGGCTTCTGGTTCCATTAAAGAGTACAATTATCACTGTGTCAACTTTTTTTACTCACCCCACTGTAGGAAAGTGGAATAGTAATGCAAGTCGTCAATCTTCCATGGCCGTTCACTATCCCAATCTTACACCTCCTATCATCAGCATTTCTACATGGTATACATACCAAAACTGTATTGGTTAGGATACTCCAAACAAAAATACCAAATTGGTTGTATGGGTTATTTTGTAACACAATAAAAATGTTTAGACGTAGAAACGCAAAATCAACACTATATATATAGACCTATTAAAAAATGCCAAGTCCCATAATATAGTTACTCACTCATCTAGTTTAATACCACATTTGTCAGGCAGGGGCAGCGCCAGGGTAAACTCATAGAGCGGCAACAAAACATCATACGATTTCCTTATAGGTAATAAAACTTGATCATTTTTACACCATTTATATATCATCATCATCGTATTTTATTTCCATCAAAGATCCACGTATAAAAAACAAACAAAACTATAGCAAAAGATGGAGGAGATGACAACAAAAAAGCAAAAAAGCTGTAAAACTGTTGCACCACCTGGAACAGGAAAAAATACACAAAATTACCATGAAAATAAAAAACACACCTCACCCGAAACCATAACTCATTCCCCTTTGAACTGTCACACACACACGCACGTCGCGCACACACACCCTCATGACACAAAACAAGCGGCAGACAAACCACACATATGAAAGTACGCTACACTACTACCCGTAGGCATGAAAGAAAATGAATGTGAAAGGCAGTGACAATAATATAAAGCATCTAGTGACAGAAACCTGTCAAAGACTTAAAAAATACGCACTGTGGCAAAGATTACCATACATTATGATACATTCGCCCCGATCATCGATGCACCAATTTCACCCAACCGCGGTCCAAAACAAACAAACATCAGATTAAAAGTGTCAAGAACTGATCTCTACACAAATTAAGTAAGGATGGCCGGGCATGAACGGCAGGCGAGTTGCTTAACTAGCACTGTTAGACGAAATTGTTAACGAATAAACTAGATTTTGTTATTACACGGATTAACTTATGAGAACATTTCAAAATTAAAAGAATCTTTGATTTACTTAAACTATTAGCTAGTTTGAAATTGTTTGGAAGATTACTCCATATCTTTGGTCAACATGTAAAAAAAAGTTTGATTTGATGTTTGCTCTTTGGGATAAAAATCTTACTTTGTCCTAGACAATTATAATTATGATGTATTGGTGGGTCGTGAAACACCATCAAAAGAGCGTGGTAACATACTGTGTTTGAATTTATACATTTAAAAATAGCAACTCCTGGTATCATATCGGAAAAATATTCAGTGCATTCTATTTTTTGAAAAAAGGGTTTGGTGGGACAAAAAAAAAAACTATTCGCAGATGGTCCACAAAGCACGTTCTGTAAGCGAAATATTTTGTTAATATTATATCTTGCTTACATTACCCCATAAAAGCACAGCAATAATCAGGTATGGCAAAACAGAGTAACAGTACAGTTGATACATAGTGATTTGGTAAATATAACTAACTTTGTTTAGGCACGCATATATTTCTGGAACATACTTTACAAATACTTTCAACTTGCTTCTTCCACGTCAAGTCTCATCAGAATAAATATTCTAAAAATTGTGATGTGCCCCGTTCGGTTAATTTACAACCATCAAGGTTACATATTAGCATTTTCATACGATTGAAAGAAGTTTGTTTAGTGTACCAAGTATAAAGATTTGTTTTCATGGCATTTAATTGATAGTTTATTTGCTTTAAACAAATTACAATTTCTTTGATTCAGAAATTATACATCCACATAAAACAGAAAAGTTTTGATCAGAATAGAAAACTGTGGTATCGGTCAGCAACATAAATTGTATTAACAATTAGAAGTTTACAAAGTCATTTATAAGAGTATAAAAAGTAAAGGCCCAAGATCGATCCCTGCGGCACTCCGCATCTTACGTCTTCTTTTGATGATTTAGCTGAATATACACAAACAAATTGTTTCTGTTACTTAAGTAGTTGTAAAACCAGTATTGATAACCCCCTAAAACCATAATGGTATGCTTTTGAAGGCAAATAGATTGTTATCGATTGTTCAAAAGCTTTTATAATCCATGGAATACACAATGGTATAACTTATCATTATCAATTGCTTTGGTAATTTCATTAACAAAGTTCAGTACAGCATATACGTTGAATGATTGTTCGAAAACCATATTGTTTTCGAAAAAGAACATCATTTTACTCCAACATTCATAGGCACGATTATAGACAATACGTTCGAGAATTTGGGGACAAACAAGGTAAAATTGAACAGGTCATAATACCAAATTACTTCGGATTATCCTTCTTATCTGTAGGTACAAACTTTGGCACTTTCAGGTCATCGGGTAAAACCCCTGTCGAACAGAGATGAATTAAAGGCTCTATTGCTAATGGGGAAGCATTTCTTTGGGAACTTTTTGATAATATCTGTTTTAATGTCATCATGACCAGCACTTTTTTTACTTCCCAATATGTTTATACTTTTAAAATCTCATTTTCTCGGGGGATGAAAAAACAATAGAAGGTTACTTTGTTTAGATAACGAAGAAAAGTCCTTGACCATATGATGAATTGTAGAAAGCAATTTGGGACCTATGTTGCAAATAAGTAGTACAAGTCAGAGCGCTTTTGAGAAGGGCATATGTGTAAGTCGTGTTTCTGAGACAAAATCTGTTCAGAATACACTTAATTTTTTCGGATGAATTAATTGAGTTTATGATTTCCAGTATTCTCATATTACTGCCAACCGTAAAGTAAATTAATTTGTTCTGTATTTTTTATACTTATCGATATTGATATTTGTAGGTTTCTTGAGAGATTGTTTATAAAAGATATTTCCTACCGATACATTTAATAGGAAAATGAAATCCACGGTGAATTTGATCTATTTTTGTATTGTAAACGTCTCTTTTAAAGGAATACATTTATCATTATTTCATTGAACTTACTATAAATTTAGAATACTGATTTAATTTGCATTGTCAGAATACAAAACATTTTCCCACTCAACATTTTCAGTCATTCTTAAAATGAATCAATGTTTTCCATTGGTATACAGGTTTGTCGCTACATCGTTATGCGTATTGATGTTTCTTGTTACATTTGAGACACGTACTAATAAATATCGGTAAATGGTCGCTTAGATCAATCATAATAATTCCAGAGGTTTGCTCAGATTTCGAGTTTGTGAATATATTATCAATTAGAGTAGCTCTTTGAAGTGATTCTTGTAGGCTTTGTAATACTAGGATAATATTATCTTCACAAATCTTTAGTCTGTTGAGACACTTTCTTTCGAAGATTTATGTAAAATCTCCCATTAGCTGAAATAAGGTTTGGTTTTTAGTAACTTTGTGAGTATGCTTATCAATACAATCATTAAAACTCATTTATATCTCGATCGGTGGGCGATACTAATACCGATCCAATATTTTGTAAACCAGGTCTATTTCAATTTCTATGAAAATACTTCAACAAAATCAGGATGTTTTATCTGTGAAGATCGTTCGTAAATGATATTTAACGTTATCCTTAACATACAGCACACACCAACAGCCCTTTTATTGACACGCTTTTGAAATTCAAATGGTATCCATTAAGGTTAAAGTAATCTTGGGGTTTATCTTGAAGCCAGGTCTCAACAAGGCCAATTATTCCAAAGTCCATCTGTGTAGTATGTATAAAATCTTTAAAACTTTCAAAATTTTTTGTCCAAACTCCTAAGATTAACGTTAACAAATGACCATGTTATTATTGGAAGCTACTATTTTGGAACTGGGCCAAAAAGTTTATCACGTGTAATAAAGATGTTGATTATTATAATAAATTTTTCTTCGAGGTATGCTGAATCTAATTTGGGTCGAAAGCGAATACTCGAATCTGTTTTACGTATTGTATCATCTGAACTCATTTCAAAAAAAACGATAAAAGCGAATAAATATTATTTCACCAAATTATGTGATTAAAGGTAAACGTGTTCATCATTACAAGGCATGCAATGCAGTAAGTATGTTTTGCTTACTTTAAATTCTTATGGTTAGATCACTGCAGCATTTATGAACATATGTATCACAGAGAACACTTTAGATTTCTCTGATTTTTCTTGACATGCCTACGACACACTGAACAAGTACAATACATACAACTCTAATCCCACTGCGCACACACACAAGACAAAACAAATATCAGTTACAATATTGATCCCCAAACAAAAAACTAAAATACCATCGAATAAACAAAAATTCAAATTCAAAAACAATTATATTGCTAACCCCGTTTTTTCTGAATTTTGAAACTCTCAGGGGCAATCGCCCCCACCCTTGCCCCCCTTTTTTTTTTTTTTTTTTAATTTGTTCATTTTTTTTTAAATGGACATATATTTGAAGCAAAATCCTTAAAATGTACCCTTTTCTACCAAAATACCCTTAGAAATGGGTAAAGTTTCGCATCCTCACCAATCCCCAACCAAACCAAATCTGAGTACCCCAGGATTTGCTGGTCATGCCAGGTGTCCATGCTATTCACTGAAACAACAGTGCATCATTTGCATGTCTTATTTATTTCCACAAAAATATCATTATTTCTTGCAATCATGATAGTGAAATTGATTTTTACAAAATTACTGATTTCCCAAAAAGAAATACTTACAAAGCACTCCAAGCACTCAATGTCCACAACTGGCACCTCTCCTGGTTGGCATGATGTTCCTGTAAGTCCACTGGAACCCTTGACCTAAACAGTTCAGATATCAGACAAGAACAGGAAAAAAGTTGTTTTTTAAAGGCCGACTCCGATTTCCTGATGGCTCGCACCCCAATTTTAGTCTAATTTTCTAACCAAAATGTTTCCCATGTACTGCATTTTTAGCACACGTATGACGTTATGGAGACGTTACAAGTGGAATGTTGGGATTTGACATTTCTGGATAGAGGAGAACCAAAAGCTATACAGGGTATAAAATACCAAACACCAAATCATACAAACCTTTATTAAAAAGTTCAAAGGGGGACTGGGGTAGGGGCAGCACATGGTAAGTGTTACACAGCTTAATTTTCAGGAAATGATGAATCAACAATTCTGATGATGGCCCACTGGTTAAATTTTAAAACTTTTGATATGATGTGTACTTTTTGGAAGCGCCCTCGCAGTCCACTTTAAGCTAAAAACTGATTATCGAGGAAAACGCAAAAGGTCGTGTGAGATGGAAGTTGCATAGATTGATTCCTTGTAGGCCAACACATGGGGGATGCCACACAAAAAATGAAGGTGAGTAAACAAAAGCTTTTAACGTTGATGGTTTCAAAAATATGATTTTTGCAATATGGCAGCAATTTTGGATTTTTCCTGGAAGCACTCTGGTTTTTGCACTTTTTATTCTTTTTCTTTTGAAAATGGGATCAGCATCGTTAAGGTCATCATTCTAGCCTGTGTTCGAATTGATCTGAAACTATATGACCCAAATATGACCCTCTATAGCCCACCTTATATTATTTGTGACCCTTTGCATGAGTATGGATACCTGAAAGTTTGGCAAGCGACGTGGCCTGTGACGTACAAGCTCCAAAAGAGTGAAAATCACTGCAAAAGAGTGAAATAGCACGCCAAAAGAATGACTGATTAGTGCCTTTGACAATAGCAGGCAACACGAAAAACTGAAAAAGCAATTTAAGAAAATACTAATTGACTTTAACTTGATGATATACAGTGTGTCTCAAAAATAATTGTGCTGTGATTCTCATGGCTTGCACCCTCTTTAGGATCACTCAACCGTGAATTTTTTATTGTCAACATATAGCCTTGTCATTATCTTCTTATCTTGCAAAAATTTGAAACTTCCATGAACACCTTATGCAAATATCGGCAGTTATGCAAGATCATGCCGTTTCAACTTCTGCCAATGGGATTTAAAAACTGTGGCTGAGCATTCAGCCTATAGGTCTCTAACTAAATTGTATAGAGAGGGAGAGAGCACCAACTAAGATTCTTGTGACCATGCAAACAACTCTGTGTGCTTTCTTCTACAAAATGGAAGCATTCTATAATTAATATCCATATGACCTTCATGATCACAATTTCACTTAAGCGACCCATGTACCACTTCATATACCCCTTCAGAATGTACATCATGCATTTTTGTGTAAGTCATAGTGTGTAAGGACTCTCTAGCTCATGGATGTCCACCTTCCTAAAAATTTCTAAAATGTAAGCTAGTTTAGGGCCATTCTCCGATAAAGTGTTCAAAAACGATTTTTCGTGTCGCTCACAGTCATACACAGTAAAGCCTGTTTTGCTCGTTAACAATGAATGGCGTATTTTAATATAAATTATACTTAGGAGTTATGCTTTCAAAATTATCTGGACTAGAAGTTGTAACCGGGCAAGAAAGTATCAAGCAATAAGGCTGATGTGGCATAATTCTTGTTTTTCGCCATGGCCAGCCCAAAATCCATTCTTAAAATGGTCACATAATCGTTCACAAGTCGCATTCACAGGGAACACATGACATTTTTATCGGCCTCTATTATGCCCTAATTATAAAGTTTAAAACACGATAATATTAGTTTATTAAAGTGTCGCCAATATTGCAAACAGATACGTTACCATAATTCAAATTGATACAAAAATTGCCAAAAAGAATAGCGGTAGAAGGAATGTTCCAATATGCGATAATCAAGCACATGTCAATGTTATATTATACATGTTTTGCATAAAAATCTGGTTTTGAAGTAACGATTTCCAGGCCTGGTAATGAAAGAATCCCTCATGTTACGTTCATACAGCGACAGATACGTTACCTACCACCCGCTGCGCTCTTGCTAAACACTGTGACACATAAAGTCGAATACCACACCATGCGTATATGATGGTTACATAACTGATAAGATATAGAGATTAAGTCGGTAAAGCATGTACTTTTCTAAAAGAGCGGTTACAAGTTAAAGAAAAGGCCGATCAGATACGTTACCCAGATGCGTTGTGTTAACGTTAGGCAATACTAAAAATCGGATATTTTTTTAAGATCACCCATGCATTGTTCCGTGTTCTGAAAATATTAAAGTTTACGATTTTTAATGATTTTCAGGAATTGCATTAATGTGATTATTGGTCGCCCCCCCCCCCCCCCTTTGTAGACCAAACCTGAACACTTTAACGAGGAATGCCCTTTAGATGAAATATGACAAAAGTTTTTTTTGGTGATGAGGTGTTCAAAAAGCCCAATAGGTCAATGGGAGGAGGGTGTGGTCCACTTCTACGCAAAAATCTGCGCAAGCGGAGACCACTGGCCCCCCCAGTACATGCCTGTACGATGAATCAACTATAATGTTCCAATTTTGATTAAAGGCATACCAAATAGTTTGTCTTGTCAAAAGGACCTTCTGTGTATAGTTTATGCAATCAGAATTTATGGTAAGAGAGCTATTGGCTGAATGCTCAGTTTAAGTTTTCTCCTTTCAACTCCTTAACTGTGTACATCCCATTGTCATTAATTTGAATCGGCATGAGCTTGCATAACTTGCGATATTACATAGTTGGTGTGGAATGTTTCTATTTTTGCAGGACTAAGAAGAGAATTAACTAGCTATAGGCTGACTACAAAAATGTCACGCTCAGTAATTCCAAAAAGGGCACAGTCATGAATATATGCAACACAATGTTATTTGGAACACTTACTAAAGCTGTTTGTTGTTATTTTTACTGCTGTATTGTATTGTGCTTGCTTTTATCTGCTGTTGCTAGAGTTTTGTATTATTGTAATACAGCACTTTTTTAAGATGCAACCATTTTCAAAAGTTTTGTGATTCTTGCACAGTTACTTGAGTATATTGGCTATACACTGTCACACTAAAGGCAAGACTCTTCACCCGCGAATTGATATCTGTGGGCGCAACTACAAGCATCACTCGCAGCAGATGCCCGATGTAATGATGTACAGGCGAATGGCGCGTCACACTTGGGCAATAATCGTGCGTGTAAAACAATTAACTTTCACGCCCAATAAAACAAAGCCGAACAATTTTTTGCTATTACTAGTTGACACAAAGTTAGTAAACTATACCTGTGAATGTAAGCTAGCTATCTCTTTGTCCCATACGAGGAATTCCCAATGAATAATTTTTCAAAGCCGCTGAAAATGTCATTCCAATATGGAAATACTGGAAATAGCCGACATGTACGTGTCTACGCCTCGTCCCATTAGCTGTTCCTTTTGGTTCACACAAGTCCCAGTTAGCATCATTTACTTGAATTGTGCGATTTCAATATGCACAGACGAAATATCACCTATCCAAGGGCTGCCATCAACTAGGATTGGGCACCCCGGCTGATCCTCCAAATCTAATTACAAATCCCTTCGTTACAATACATACACTGTTGAGCTTACCATTCACAGTTTACTGGACAATACAATTCTCACAGTTTGAAAATAGTGGGCGCTCTTCAAAAATGGGCATCGCTATTTGCTTAAATATAAGATATGACTTCCATTACCAGTTGACGCCAGCATTCTGTAAAAAAGTAATAATATATTTATATATTATTGAATAGTTAATTGTTTGACTGTGACATGATTTCATAAGGCCTCACGCTTGTTTTTTTTTTTTTTGGAACTGTACATGTTGGCTCTAACGTTCCGCGGCCGTGGCGTATTGTAACAGGGAGGGGCAGGGAGCAGGTTGCAACCCCAAATGCCTCCAATACTTCATTTGTGTTTTAGAAAAGATTGAAGTTCGTTTTTTGAAGCGACTGTTTTAACCTTGTGAACAACGTTATCCGTATTTCTCCGGAAGTGTATATCCCATTCACTTCGCCCCATAGTATGTCATAGGTCTAATGCCTCTGACACTAATAGTATTGTAATATTTCGATTTTCTTCTATAAATCTAGTGTTATACACCAAAATAGAGAAATCGTGATCAGCTTTATCGTGAACACGTTTTCCAGTAGATTTCAATATCCGTATTTTGACAAATTATTTCCAGGTCAGGTTTCTTTTTCAATTAATATAAAGACGTCCACACAACACAGCTGATGCAGAAAATGTGGACTATTTACTTATTTTTCGTGTTTAATTACCGTAAGTAACTCCCTGACTGACAATACGAGTATCTTAAATATACCATTATGTGAACTATTTTGTTCAGAGTGGCAATAATCCATGAAACATTGCGTGCCTACACAACCGGTAATACAAAGTAGCCGCCTAAGTTGTGAATACATACACATATAATACGATCTATTAACTGAATTACTGTACGTGTGTTGTGTACCGGATAACGCTGTTTCACTGGAGATATACAATAGTAATCCACGTGTATCTGCCTTTATTTGATCAGAGGAAGTATCTTGGAACGATTAAAAGTATTTTTTCAGGTTAGTTATTACTATAGTTACATATCGCTATCAAAAGTAGCAACAATATTGATCTTTTATCAAACGTTTTGTAACATTTTCCATAATAAAATACATGGCGCGCGCTGCTCTTGGAGTGTCATTTATATGGCATATTACAACTGAAATTACAAACTAGTTGATATCCCACTGAGTTAGTCCGGGATACGTAACTTCCTATTCAGCATGCCATTGTTACTTTCTAGGTATTAGTATTAAATGCTAAAAAGGTGCAGGAGTTACACAAAATTGTTGAATTTAATAAGAAATATGGATAATATTAATTTATATTTTACTACAGTAAAATATTAAAATAATATTGATTTTGGTAAAGTAAAACTTAAAGTTCCATTTTATGGAGTAATGCATATGGAGCAAGAATGCATATGATTTTGGCTCTATCTGATGGTCAGCCTCGATCTGACCACTCACACCATCAGACCTATAATCATCATTATGAAAATGGTATTTTTACAAACATGACTATTATATAACATATTTTGGCTGAATTTCGTTTAATTGTGAAGATGCAGGTGAAATATGGTCTGTGAAATTGTTTCTACAGTAACCAATAGGCTGTTTTAATAATTTAATTGTTGCAAACAAAACTTAGTAGGCCTGTTAAGCTTTTCAGGCAACATTCTTTCACACAAAATGCAAATAACGGTATGCTGAAATCAAAATCAATGGCCTCAACACAATTAAAATATCCACAATAAAAACCAAAATGCACGTAGACCTATAGACTACATAGAACAGGATCCCAGAGAGTTTATGCAGTTTTAAGGTTTGATGGTCTTCTTATGTTAGTATAGCGGTTTGGATTCAATAGTACTTATTGCTGCCGGCCATCTTGTGCAAAAAGAAATAGGTGAAAATAAGGTAATACAGGGGTCAACAAATTTTAAATGCTCCAATCATTTCTAATCTCAAATTTTCCATCTAGCATCAAGGAAGAAAAGTCTATGACCGTGTGTCTTGAAATTGTTTTATTTATTACCAAGCTATGGTGGATGTCGAAGGTCACAAAATCAGCTGTACACGGGTCAACTTCTCCAAATTTTTAAAAGGCTAAAATTGTTCTTCTTTATAAAATGTGTATGGAATTATGGAATGAGTAAAGTACCCTGATTATACCCAAAACATTTTCAAGTAATCAGTTTCACAGTGAATGAAATTGACTAATGAGTTTAACCTTTGATTTAAAAAAAAAATATTGTTTTCACAAATATAGACAATTGCGACTGTTTTAATATAATTTCAAGTATGCATTAAACGTACATTACATTTAGAAGCAGGATTGTAAAAATAAAATATTACACATCAAAATGTGACTGGATTTTATGTATCTGTAGAGAGTGGTGAACAGCGTTATCCGATAACGTGTTTCTGTTTTGTTCATTGGCATTACAATCATCGATTACAATTATATGTGGTGGGAAACCACAAATAACTTTACCCCTCTTCAAAATTTCGATGTATGATGTTAAAATGCCCACATCGCCAATAATATGAAATGGTGAACAACGTTATCTGACAATGTACATGTAGAACGGTTCCTGTTCTTAATATCATAGACCTACAAGTATTAGTAAATGTCATGTAAAATTCAACTTAAAGCAAAAGAAAAGCAATATAATATAATTACACATTAGAATGCTTCATAACCACCTATCTTTAATATTTAGATTAGATGTTTAGAAATCAAATTAGATGAAATGAGCATTTTGTCACTGTTTGGAACGATTGTATGGTGAAAAATATCTTTATATGTGTGTATTTATTTTGCATACATACTTAATATAATAAAATACAGAAGTACGTAACAATTATCACATTGAGTGTTTGAAGCGGATTTGATCTTGAACTTATCTCTAAGAAACCTATTGTGTGAACAACGTTATCCAGCGCCATTAATACAAAAGAATGAAATCTGAATTTGTATTCATTAAAGGTGCTTGTTCCGATTTATGTGTACCGGTATTTATGTGTACCGTGTACCGTGGGATACAAACTTGCGGTTTTGATGCTAGACGCGATAATGCATAGTGCAACGCCCTATTCAATACTGTGCTAATATTGATGGTTAACCACTAAAATGGCGGTTTTTTGTTTATATCTTGGGAATGAAATGGATTTGAGGGCTCAAATTTCAGGACAACAATGAGAAAAATATGGCCTTTCATCTGATATCAAAGTCGATACTACTTCCGGGTAAATCAGGGGGGTCCCAAAGACGATCGGAACACGCACCTTTAAATAAGGTTATCATTTCAAGTAACATTAAATGGATAGATCCCAATTGTTTTGTTACAGCAATTGTGATAGTTTTGAGCTGTAGTATACGTATAACTGAAATACAAGTTTCGGAATTGGTACAAATATCAAGAACAATACTTCCACTACAGTTGAAAAATTACATCTATACGTTAGTGAGTATAACAAGAAACCATATATACCTTTGCCAAACATAATCTGTTTGTATTATAGAGAGATATGCCAAAGAAAATATTTCTACTCTTTGTATGTTTCACACACTTAATTGATGAAATGACACTATAAGTAAAAATTATACTGGATAACATTGTTCACACCGGAAAAAAGTTACACAAAAAGTACATAATTCAATGGTCTGCTATATAAATATGTGATTAGTGGTGTTCGTAAATTTTATTGATCCAGTATATTCAACATGTTGACTTATAAAAACGATTAATATTAAGCAGATTTGAATAAACTTAATTTTTAATTTTCTGGAGTTGGAATGGCACCGAGTTTTGAAGAATAGCCCATATGAAGGGACCAGTATTGCACCTTTGACCCAAGTTAGGTTGTAATCGGACTAACCCCTATTACCTGAAAAATGAAAGCCTAACCAAACTGGAACATGACCGCATATGAACTTTGAACTTGGTGTATGTGACCTTTTACCTCAAAACATATGAAGGAACCCATATTGCACCTTTGATCCAAGTTAGGTTGTAAAAGACCCTAAAATGAAAACCTAACCAAACTGGAACATGACCTAGATGACTTTGACCTCAGTCCATGACCTTTGACATCATCCACATATGAAGGAACCCCTACTGCACCTTAACCCCCAAGTCTGATATAAAATTGGATCGATTAAGCCCAAATTAATTGGTTGAGCTATGAGTTGCAAAAATATTTTAAATATTTAAAAACTCATAGCGAGACCAATTAATATTGACGTAAATCATTCAATTTTCTCATTTCATGTTTTGGATGCCGATATTTTCAACACACTTGGACTCCTCAAACATTATTTTTTATCTTTTATACCAGAACTTGTTAAAACATGCTGGCCTTTTTCATCCTTTTTTTTTTGATATGTTTTAAATGGACTTCAACTTTTCTTCGAGACCTGACAAACAAAAACCTAACCAAACTAAACCCCGGGGGGGGGGGGGGGGGGAGGGGTGGGGTAGCTCGACGACCGGCAAAATTGTGTACGGGTGTGCGTCCACCAGTGTAAAAAAAAATCTGGACCCCTGTTTATAGTGACCAATTATAACAAAATATGACCCTTTTATAGTTGGTTCCGAAATTTCGACCAGTACTATACTTGTCTTTGAAATTTCTGCACCATTTTTATAGTAATCTTAGCAAATCTGGCCAGTTTTTCATAGTAATTTTTCCAAAAATCAGAAATCAACCATTTTCATTGTGATTTTAGCGAAAATCGGCAAAATCAACCCATTTTTCAATACTAAAATCGACGCAAAAATTAAATGGACCCATTTATATAGTAAAGCCAATTACCTCAAAAAGTGGACCCATCTTTATAGGAGCCTGGGGGAAAAAACGACCCATTGTTATAGTAGGCGTGAAAAGTGGTGACCCCTATCTCGTCACATATAGTACCTACCCTTTTCCACTGAGTACCTCCCCCGGGACTAGAAACATGACCAAGATGACCTTGGTATGTGAACCTTTGACCTCAACAACATATCAAGGAACACGTATATGCATTGCACCTTTGACCCAGCTAGGTTGTAATTGACTTCAACTTTTCGAAGACCTGAAAAACAAACCTCACCAAACTGGAACCCACATACATACATATCAACATAACCTCAGATACATTTGACTTGGTCCATGACCTTTGACTCATCCACATATGAAGGAACCTAACTGTGAACCTCACCCCCAAGTTTTGATATAAATTGGATGGATTGAGCATATACATACACATAAATTGGTCGAAGCCAATAGTTATTTAAAAAACGAAGCAGCGTCGAGCAAATATTTTAAAACTTATAGGCGGTTCCATATCTTTGTGTAGCATGGAAGAAATCCATCCAATTTTTAATCATATTATGTTTTCAGAATCTGAGTTGAACCCTCGCTAGTGAAAGAGGGTTGCTAATAATTTAACTTTAAATATAAATCCTAGAACTAAAGGGAAATAGATACAATGACCTCTGTGGGAATCTAAAAGAAATGGAATGCAAGATACACTAATGGGAATCAGTAATATTTTTTAAAGTAGTTTACCCTCTGGAAGCAACAAAAACACTAGAAACCACCCAAATTATAGCTATTAATACCAGGAACATATAATTGAACAATATACTGGTACCACCAAAATGGACCAGTACACACCAGGAACCAAATATTGGGAAACCAGTATACCCAGAACCACCAAAGAAATGGAACCAAGAGACAATATGGGAACCACCAAAGAAAATGAAATCAAGTAGACACCCGGAACCAACAAATCTTGCAAGTAGCAACTGGGAACCACAGAAGAAATGGAACCAACAGCCACAATGACCCCCCAAAATGAAACCACTAGACATTGGGATGCCCCAATCATCACGAACCAGTAGTCACTGGGAACACCAGACAAATGTAACCAACCTCACAAGGAACTCAGGCAATAATGGAAACATAACACTAGGGAACACCAAAAAAGTTGGAACTCAGCGGTTGCTGATATCCCAAGAATAAACCATAGCCACCAGGAACACCAAGAACCCCCCAAAACAAATGGAAGCAGTAGACCCTGGGAACCAGCAAAGAATAGACACCACTAATACACGGTAATCACCAATAATCAAACCATAGATCTGTAACCAACACCCACAAGGAACCACTCTCAAATGGAACCAGGAGACACTGTACACTGCAGAATGGAACCAATCTCCCCAGGAACCACCATGAAATGGAACCAGTAGCACATGGACCACTAAAGAAATGGGAACCGAACGCCACAGGAACTCCCCAAAATGACCCAGTAGGCCATTAACCACCATTAGCCACCTGGAAACCACCAAAGAAATGGACCTGACAGCCACAAATCCAAAGAATGGAACAGCAGACCCAGAAACCACCTAAAATCAACCTGTGGCAGCTTAATCATCACCCCCCCCCACCCCCCCCCCCCCAGCAATGGAAATGCATCTCTACTCCCTCAACCACTGGTTACATTGTCACTGTTATTCCACTTATGCATGTGATTTTCACTCCATCACAATAGTGGATGAGTTGACCAAGTGTGGTATAAAATTGGATCAATTGTGCCCCTATTTATTGGTCGAGCTATAAGTTGCAAAATATTGGGCGAGACACGGTCTCAACCCATATTTTATCTAGAGGGATCTAACATCTAGAGGGTTCAACTCTTTTTCAAATGTGCTCAGTGCCTCTTTAAAATTCGAACAAGACGTGAAAAAAACCTCAACGCAAACTGGACCAAACACACATAGGCCCTACCATAGGACCTATGGAGCCCGGACTTATGGTTCCTTCTGGACCTCGACCTTTACACTGGTGTGAAAGCGATTATAGTCCCCCGGGACCACATCCGGGCTTCAAAGACGATAACGGAATAAGCGTGAAACTAATTGTTGCGTGAAGAGTTCGACGGAAGGGAGTGCCTTATTCTTTTACCGTTGTAGCCAGAAGCCTATGAGAAAGGCTGACTATAATTATATTTTTCTTACAAACGACCGTTTGTGGTAAACTCCTAATAGCCGGCTCCATGCACACAGGATAAAGTGTGAAACTAAATGTTGCGTGGACGTGAAGAGTCAACGAATCGAGTGCCCTATTTCTTCACCGTTTGTAGATAGTCGATGTGAGTCCGAAGGGACTCTTGTCTGTGTGTCACTTAATTCGATTCCTGTTTTTAATTTTCCAAATATTACGCTTTCAAAAAATCACGAAAAAAAGTTGTTATTAATCATTGGACCCAACAAGAATCATTGGTTTCAACTTGAAAAACATATTTCTTTTTGTAGTTTTATTCATTTACCTGATTTTTTTATTGGCAAACGACCACAAATGGGTCCAGGTGAATATTGACTTTTGACTGTGAAACTTTGATGGCAGGCCCATTCATGATTAGCGCCTTCAAAGTATGTTTATACCCTAAACAATTATTGATTCGTGGACCTTTCTTTGATTTCATGCCGTTTTGCGCGGACCTTAATGCCATGGGTATATAAATGCAATCGTTGAATACCGATACTTTTAATTGAGGTCCTGTCAGTTTTTTTTTACATTTGGTTATGAACAAAAGAATCATACAGCTCTCCTGTAATGCCGTACATTCAAGTATTGGCATGCCGTGTGACTCCTTGAATATCATCCTTTTGTATTGCAAAAATTCCGTGCAAATAACAACCTGTTCGGGGAATTTGATCCTGTTGACAACGTTGGCATTATAATTCAATTCATACCATTGGCGGACATATTGATCGCGAATCATCTCCGACGACAACCTTTCCAACTACAACTTGTACTACTACAAAGTGAGATCATGGAACCTTCCACAAAATTTAATTACTAATGGTACCACACCTTTATTCTGCTCATTTTCATTCAAAGGAGGGTGAAAACCCATATTTCAAAGATTTTTGGAATGTCCCATTCCTTTGTCACTGTAAAGAACGTCTAGGTCTAAGAAACACCAAAGATACCCACATTTACAACTTTCTTTTCACATGATTATTTCTGAACGTGCTTATTTTTTTAATAATAATAAAAACGAAGTGTGTTCGGGAAGCCGTATACGCGACCTACCCAGGGTTCGTCGGTAGCCGTATACGGTAAACAGCCCGGGAGTGTTTCGGTAAGCCGTAACGATCGCAACCATCCTTAAGGACATCGGACTAATATAACAATGTTTCAAGAGAGCGCAAGCCGGTGCACGAGGTTGTTTTGGTATTGAGCAATTCGACTTCACAATGTGCAAGTTTTTCCTCTAAACGAAAAACAATGTGCATTGGTTATTAAGACAAACACCAACGACACAAGATTCAAAGGAAATTGGGGTTTTTTTGGAAACAATCTTATGTACTGTCTTTCGTTTCAAAGATTTTGACCTGGGCAACTGTCAATTGTAAGAATAATCAAAGTAAATGCTTTGAAGTAACAACGTGTAAAATCAGCTCAAACCACGCCTGTACTGTGTTGTTTACTGCTAGTGCGTTCTAATTTTCATACAATCAATGTCATAGAGTGGGAATCGATGGGCCAGCTTGATACGTTGCATGCTAACCGATCATCAGAAGTTATTTTATCTTTAAAATATTGTTTATGAATTTACATCTTTTTTTTGAAAGCATTGGAAATTTTGGGGAAACTCTCGGGAAATGTCCGGATATTCTTGCGTGCAAAAACTGCAAATTGGGCAGCAGTTAATGAGAAATATAAGTCCCTTTTAGCTCTGAACAGACCCCACTACGAATATATTGAGTGGATTTTTAACACAAGTTATGTGTAGGTGTGTTCCGTCACGAATAAACTGTATGTCCCAGTAGTCCACTTCCCAACCATTTTTAATGCCATAAACAAGCCCGTTTTTTTTTTTTTTTTTTTTTTTTTTTTTTTTTTTTTTTTTTTTTTTTTTTTTAATTTTTTAGTTTTTTTGAAAAAAAATTCCATTCCCAAGCCGCAATCGGGGTAAGTGGTTGTGAGGTTTTCGCGGCGTTTTTTGTGGGGAAGGTTAATATGAAGTGACGGTATTCCATATTTCCTTTTTTTCATGGCTAAAAATGTTCTGGGAATAGTTTAAAACATTTGGCCCCAATCATAAAGAATTCCTCATAGCCAAAAATGTAACTTTTGTACCGTCCACGATCTGGTCCTCCGGGGTTCCTGTCGCAAGAAAACCGTTTTGTTTAAAAATTTTTTTATTTTTTAATAAAGGCATTTTAAAAATTCATTTTTTGTGTTCAAAAAATTTACGTGAAAAACTGTTTGAATACGCTATTTTTTGGAGTTAATTTACAGTGTGAAAAATCCTGAAAGAAATCCAATTCGGTACCTGTGAAAATTAAGGTTCGGTACTCTTTTTCACCGTTCTGCAGAGAAACAGGGTTCGGTCGGAAGACCGCATTTTTTTGTTTGATTTATGATACTTTTTTTATTTCTTTATTATAATTTGTTATTCCCTTATTTTTTTTTCTTTGTGTTTTAAATATATGCGCTTTGTAACCTTAAGGTAAAAGCGCTTTATAAAAGCACGCCGTATTGAATAATTGCATTTTATTAAATAAAGGAATAAATCGTTGCTCAAAAGTGGCTGTAACAAGGCGGGGGGCGGCCAAGGGTTGTGTTACTAGAATACAACAAAATAAGAGTCATGACTCATAGTTCTAATATTTGATATTTTAACAGAACCATTCTTATTAAAAATGGTATAGGCCTACATATGTAAAATTTTAGAAGCCCTCGCCAAACATTTCATTTTCATAACAAATTCCATGGAGGGGAGTTTGCAAATTGATTTGGCATACGATTTTCCCTAATTAAGGATCTATTGTGTTAATTATTTTGGTGCCATGGATAGTCAGGGGATCGGGAAGTCAAAACTCTTTGCGAGCCCTATTCCTAAATTGCTTAATTTCATGTTTAAAACATAGGCCGATTTGCCGCGTATTCGTCTCGTATTTGCTCAGGACCTATACGACAATTACTAAATTGCACATTTTTTGACCAAAGCAACTTTCTCAGCTTCATCTTTCCTAGATGAGGATCTATTTGTATGAGCTTTACCATCAGGGCAAAAATCAGTAAAGGCCTACTTTCGATTTTTAGAGACATGATGAATCTCTTGTTGCACCTCACGGTCGTATCACATGGAGTATGGCATGGATCGTTTGTCACGCATGACTGTTTCCGGCTATATAACCGATCCAACTGTGGACACGCTGGTCCGTACCGTAATACGGCTACCTAACCACAAGCCCGTTTTGTGGTTATATAGCCGTATGACGGCTACGGAACCCCGGGGGTTAGGTAGCCGTAACGGCTACGGAAACACACTCCCTAATAAAAACAGGCCATCTAAAGTTTAATTGAACAGACGTAAGTATAACCCTTCTCTCCCTGCCACACTATCCGGGAGGTTTTGCTCCTGACCATGGAGTTTTTGTCTTATAAGTATCATAATACTCCCATGCTCTGAGTGATGTATGGGGCGTCGGTCTGGCCCGAAGCTACGACCAATTCCAGAGAGGGTAAAATACTGCCACACCATCATGCACAAGTGCACACCGTACAATGCAACCCTAAATCTACGGCAAATCAAAGACGCATTCTTTAATCGAAATGACATTTTCGTTACAGACCGCTCTATTTTAAAAATACGAGCATGAAAAAGGTTTTTTCCATCACGGTAGAAGAGAGCTTAGAAGTGAGTAAAGCCTCCATGCCATCAGCCCACGGTTCTGTACATGCTGGGGGCCAGGGTGCTGTATGCTTTTGTTTTCGTTTTTCCCCCAGACGATTGCCGGTTCCACGCTTCATTCAAGATAGAGCAACTATCTAAAATCAACCCCATTTCATAACAAAATGCGACAAAAAATTGAAAAAATGGACCCATTTATATAGTAGCATTACCTAAAAAGAGAACCATCTTATGTAGCCTGGGTGGAAAAAACGACCCATAGTTATAGTAAGGCGTGAAATGTGACCCATATCGGGGCACATATGTACCTACCCTGTTCCACTGAGTAACCCCCACGGGACAGAACATGACCAAAGATGACCTTGTAGTGACCTTTGACCTCAACAAACCATAAGAACACGTATTGCACTTTGACCCAAGCTAGGTTGTTAATTGGACTTCAACTTTTCGAAAGAACGAAAAAATGAAAACAAAACCTAACCAAAACTGGGAACACAATCATACATATACAACATTACCTCAGATGACATTTGACCTTGGTCCTGACCTTTGCAAATCATCCACATATGAAGGAACCCCTATGACCTTCACCCCAAGTTTGATATAAAACTGGATGGTGTGAGCACAAACTACACAGAGACATTGGTCGAGCCAATACTTTTTAAAAAGACGAGCAGCGTCGAGCAAAATATTTTGAAACTTTTTTTATAGCGGGTTCCATATCTTTGTGTATCAGCGAAAAAATCAATCCAATTTTATCATTATTATGTTTTCAGAATTGATTTGAACCCAAGCTAGTGAAGCAAGGTTGACTTAATAAATTTAAATTTAAATAGGAAATTAGGACATAAAGGGACATAAGATTACAAAGGACTATGTGGGCATCTAAAAAAGAAATGGAATTGCAAAGATACCACTAATGGGAATCAGTAATATTGTTTTTTTTAAAGTAGTTACACTATGGAACCAACAAACACTAGAAACCACCAAAATTTACGAAGCTATTAAATACCAGGAACCACATAAAATTGGAACAAGTATACTGGGTACCACCAAAATGGTACCACTACACACCAGGAACCAAATATTGAACCAGTAACCCCAGAAACCACCAAAGAAATGGAACCAATAGACCAATAGGGAACACCAAAGAAATGAATCAGTAGACACCAGGAACCAAACAACATATTAGCAAGTAGCAACGGGGAACACCACAGAGAAATGGAACAACAGCACAATGAACCCCAAAATGAACCACTAGACATTGGGATCACCAATAATCAGAACCAGTAGTCACGGGAAGAAGCACCCCAAAAAAATGTAAACCAAACAGTCACAAGGAAACTCAGCAAAATGAAAAAAACACAGAAACACTGGGAACCACCAAAAGTTGAAACCAGCGGTGCTGATAAATCCCAAGAAATAAAAACCAAAAGCCACCAGGAACCACCAAGAACCCCCCAAAAAATGGAAGCAGTAGACCCTGGGAACCAGCAAAGAAATAGAACCACTAAATACCGGGAATCACCAATAATCAGAACCAGTAGATATGTAACCAACACCTACAAGGAACCACTCTCAAAATGGAACCAGTAGACACTGTAAACTGCTAAGAAATGGAACCAATAGCCACCAGGAACCACCATGAAATGGAACCAGTAGCAACATGGAACCACTAAAGAAATGGAACCGACAGCCACAAGGAACTCCCCAAAAATAGACCCAGTAGGCACATTAACCACCAGTAGCACCTGGAAACCACCAAAGAAATGGAACTGCAGCCCCAGCCACAAATCCCAAGAAATGGAACCAGCAGACACCAGAAACCACCGTAAAATACAACCTGTGGCCAGCTAATCATCACCCCCCCAGAAATGGAACATGCATCTCTACTCCCTCAACCACTGGTTACATTGTCACTGTATATTCCAACTTATGCATGTGAACTGTGCACACTATCACAATAGTGGATGAGTTGACCAAGTGTGGTATAAAATTGGATCAATTGATTGAGCCCATATTTATTGGTCGAGCTATGAGTTGCAAAAATATTGGGCGAGACTACGTCTCACCCAATATTTAAATCTAGAGGGATTCTAAAATCTAGAGGGTGCACTATTTTTCAAATGTGCTCAGTGCCTCTTTAAATCGAACAAGATGTGAAAAACAAAAACCTAACCAAACTGGAACACACACACACACATAGGCCCTACATACGGACACTATGGAGCCCGGACTATGGTTCCTGCCGGACCTCGACCTTTCACACTGGTGTGAAAGCGATTATAGTCCACCGGGAGCCACAGTCCGGGCTTCATAGACGATAACGGAATAAAGCGTGAAACTAATGTTGCGTGAAGAGTCGACTGAAGTGAGTGCCCTATTCTTTACCGTTGTAGCCAGACTATGAGTACGGCTGACTATAATTATATTTTCTACACCGGTTTTGGTAAACTCCTATAGCCCGGCTCCATAGACGACAATGGAATAAAGTGTGAAACTATAATGTTGCGTGACGTGAAGAGACAACTGAATCGAGTGCCCTATTCTTCACCGTTGTAGATAGGCAGACTGAGTCCGAAGGACTATTGTCTGTTCAATTAACTTAGATGTCCGGTTTTAATTCCAAAAATATACGCTTTCGAAAAAAATCACGAAAGAAAAGTTGTTATTCATCATTGGACCCAACAAGATCATTGGGTTTCAACTTGAAAAACATATTTCTTCTTTGTATTTTTATTAAATTTACACTGATTTTTATTGGCAAACGACAACAAAATGGGTCCAGGTGAATATTGACTTTTGACTGCAAAACTTTGATGGCAGGCCCATTCATGAATTAGGAGCGCTTCAAAAGTATGTTTATATGAACAATTATTGATTCGTGGACCTTGCTTTGATTTCAGGCATTTGCACGGACATTAATGCATGGGTATATAAATGCATCGTTGAAATACCGATACTTGTAATTGAGGTCCTGTCTGTTTTTTTACATTTGGTTATGAAAAAAAGAATCATACAGCTCTCCTGTAATGCCGTACATTCAAGTTATTGGCATGCCGTGTGACTCCTTGAATATCATCTTTTGGTATTGCAAAAATTCAGTGGCAAAATAACAACGGTTCGGATTTGATCCTGTTGAACAAAGATTGGCATTATATTCAATTCATACCAGGGGCGACAATATTGAATCGCGACTAATACTCCGACGACAACATTCCAACGACAACTTGTACTACCTACAAAGTGGAGTCAGTCAATGGAAACATTCCACAAAATGTAATTACTAATGGTACCAAACTTTATTCGCTCATTTTCAAAACGCGGGTGAAATACCCAGATTTCAATAGATTGACTGTCCCATTCCTTTTGTCATGTCAAAACAGTCTTAGGTCAAAGAACCCTAAAGTACCCAACATGAACAACTTTCTTTTCATGATTTATTTAGACGTGCGTATTTTTTTAAATAATTAATAAAAAACGAAGTGTTTCGGTAGCAGTTACGGCCTACCTAACCAGGGTTCGGTTAGCCGTATACGGTAAAATAGCCCGGGAGTGTTTCGGTAGCCGTACGCATCATCCTTAAGGACATCGTACTCATACAACAATGTCAAGAGGGCCGCAAGCCGGTCGGGGGAACGAGGTTGTTTGGTCTTGAGCAATTCGACTTCAAAATGTGCAAGTTTTTGTACGAAAAACAATGTGCATTGTTATTAAGACAAAAACAACGACACAGATTCAATGAAATTGTGTGAAACAATTGTATGTACTCTTTGCTTTCAAAGAATTTTACTTGCACTGTATTTGTAGACTACAAAGTATTGCTTTGAAGTTTACACGGTATATTCGCTCAAACCACGACGTGGACTGTGTTGTTACTGCTATATGCGTTCTAATTTGAGATCATCAAGTCAATTAGAGTGCAGCGATGGCAGCGTGTACGTGCATGGTAACCGATCATCAGAAGTTATTTGATCTTAAAAATATTGTATGAATATTACATCTTATTTTTGAAGCAATTGAAAATTTGGGAAACATTCGGTAAATGTCGGATTATTTCTGCGTGCAACAACGGCAAATTGGGCAGAATTCAAAGAGAAATATAAGTCTTTAGCTCTGAAAAGACATACAGAATATAGTTGAGGATGGATTGAACACAAGTTATGTGTAGGTGTGTTCCGTTACGATTTTAAAACTGATATCCCAGTGTACACTTCAACACATTTTAGCCAATAAACAAAAGCCGTTTTTTTTAACGTTTTCTTTTGTATTTTTTGTGTGTCTCTTTCAATTTGTAGAGTCGACAAAAATTCCATTCAACGCCGCATTCGTGGTAGTGGTTGTGAGGTTCGGCGTTTGTGGAAGGTTAAATGAGTGACGGTATTCCTATTGTATTTTCAAGGCTAATAAAATGATCGGGAATAGTTAACACATTTAGGCCTCATAAAAGAATTCCTTACAAAGGCAAAATATGTACTTTTGTACCGTCAACGATCTGGTCTCGGGGTCTGTCGCAAAGAACCGTTTTTTAAAAAGTTTTTATTTTATAAAAGGATTTTAAAAACTTCCTTTTTTGTGTCAAAAAATTTACGTGGAACTGTTTGAAGACGCTATTTTGGAGTAATTACATTGTGAAAATCCGTAAAGAAAACAAATTCGGGACTTGTGAAAATTAAGGTCGTACTCTTTTACCGTTCTGCAGAAAACAGGGTCGGTCGGAAGAAAGACGCATTTTTTATTAATAGATTACTTTTTATTTCTTATTTATATATTGTTAAATCAATATTTTTTTTTATTTGTGTTTATGCGCTTTGAACCTACAGGTAAAGGCTGTAAAAGCACGCGTATTGTAATAATTGCAGTTTATTAAAAATAAAGGAAATAAAATCGTTGCTCAAAAAGTGGAGTTAAACGGCGGGGGCAGGGGCAGGTTGATGTAATAGACTACAACAAAATAAAGTCATGACTCATATTCTAATATTTGATATTTTAACAGACATTCTATTAAAAATGGATAGGCCTACATATGTTAAATTTAGCCCTCGCCAAACAGTTCATTTTATAACACATTCAATGGAGGGGAAGTACGTTCAATTGATTTGCAAAGATTTTCCTAATAAAGGATCTATAATGTGTTAATTATTTTGGTTGCCAAGGATAGGGCTAAGGATCGGGAAGTCCAAAAACTCCGCGCGATCCTAATTCCTAAATTGCTATATTCAATGTTAAAAACATAGGCTCGTATTTGCTCGTTTATTCGTATTTGCTCAGGACTATACGAAATAGAAATTGCACCAATTTATTGAACAAAAGAAACATTTCTCATGCTTCATCTTCTAGATGAGGAATATTTTTTAGGTGGAATAGCTTACATTCATGGCAAAAAATCAGTGGCCTACTTTCGATTTTTTAGAGACATGTGAAATCTCTTTTTGCACTCACGCGTCGTTCATGGAGTATGGAATGGATCGTTCGTCACGCATGACTGGGTCCGGCCATTTAACCGATCCGTGTGGGATGACACGCTCCCAGTAGCGTATCGGCCTACCTTAACCACAAAGCCCGTTTTGGTTATATAGCCGTATAGCTACGGAACCCCGGGGTTAGGTAGGTAGCCGTATACGGCTAGGAAACCACTCCTAATAAAAAAACAGGCATCTAAGTTAATTGAACAGACAGTAGTATATCTCCTGCCACACTCCGGCGCGGTTGCTCTGACCATGGAGTTATTATAGTAAAAAACTATAATAACTCCATGGCTTGAGATGTTGGGCGTCGGGCTGTGCCCGAGCTACGCACCAGCGTCAGATGAGGGTAAATACTGACACACCATATGCATGCACACCGTACACAGACCCTAAAATACGAGCAAATCAGACGCAATCTTTAACGTTTAATCGGAATGGAACATTTTCGTTACGCACCGCTCTATTTTATACGAGCATGAAAAGGTTCATCACGGTAGAAGAGAGCTTTAGAAGTGAGTCAAGCCCCATTGCCATCAGCCCACGGTTATGTACAGGCTGTGCCAGGGTTGCTGTATGCTTTGTTTTCGTTTTCCCCCAGACCCGATGGCGGTCAAGCTCAGTCCATGATAGCAATTATCTAAAATATTCTAAGGAATTTTTTACAAACACCTAGTGAGCTCTATTGCCCTCCCCGACACCTCATTTTTAACAACCGCAGTATCCATTGAAGACAAAGAGGCTCCAAATTTACCTTATTTGTATCCAATACACCAATCCGATTTTCGCACATTCCAACACCTCCCTGGCAGCCATAGTGGGGTTGGGGGCCATCCTGATGGAATCACCCAACTTTTTATACTTAATGAAGCGTGGGTACAGACGTACAAAGATTTGGGTAGGTTTTGGGTTGGAGGCCCCCCCCCCAGTAATGGCGAGATCATTCTGACCATCATTTGGCTGTCGGATTTGTCTAGATCAATCAGTTGCATCAGTTTGGCATATTTGTTTTAGACCTGCTGTAGGAGAAAGTAATCAGTCATGGAATCAAAAAGTGATTGTTACAAATGAGGGGTCATGAAGAGAGAAAAGAACGACCTTTTCACTGATATCACACATTTTATATGAAAACGACCTTCAATAAAATGAGATTAACTGATACAAAAAATTTCAACCTTTTTTGAGAGTGGTTAATTGAAGGAGTGGGATTGAAACTTTGTTTTATCCAACAATGTTTACTATTTGTCGGGGGTGCCTCGTTTAACCTGCCAAAGTTTACTATTTCAGGGGAGGGGAAACCAAATCAAATAGTGTTCATCGTAAGAGTTGGTATCCCCTCCATCAGATAAAATTTGAAGATTAAAACGAGGAATATACAAGATTTACAAGAAAGGAAGAACCATCTCCCACAAATTTGTAAACGTTGTATAGTTAAAAGGAGGTGTTATAGAGAGTGATATTCGTTTTATTACAAATTTACTTTGTCAGCAAAACAAATCAGGATAGTACGTAGGCCTAGTTGGGGGGGGGGGGAAAGGTGAATGAAAAGTACCATTCCGAGGAGGGGGAACCAAAATCAAACAGCGCGACTATTTTAGAGTTGGTCTCTCCTCACCCAAAATAAACTTGTGAGTTAGAGGCTGGATATTATAAATACAAAGTTTACATATTTCAGGAAGGGGACACAAATTAACAGCTGTTGAAGGGTTCGTTCTAAATGCAGATATTTGAACTGCGTGATCATACAGTACAGTGGCCGATGGTCTAGTTGGCCATGGGGGATAACGGGATCAAAGGAAATATTAGGCCCCGGGGGGGGGGGGGGGGGGGGGGGGCACTCATATATGAAAGTGACGGGGATGTGTGCGGGAATTTGACTTTCAAAGTAGGGGGATTTCGCTGAGGAACTTCAAGGTCCATGGCCGATCGCTAATAGCCTGCCCAGAAACCACAGATTTGACCGGAAGTAGTCAACATTTGGTATCAGAAGAAAGCTACTATTTTTCATTACCCTGTGCAATCTTAGACCCAAAGGATATTGGTGGGAGTTATGAGCGAAAATGTTTGCCCCATTTTGTCTCGACCAATATTAATTTTAACAGACTCTTATACGGCATTACAAAATCACGTTTTAGTCCTCGCATCAAAACGGATTGAAATATCGCGCGAAACTTTACAGATGGGGTTTTGGAGGAAGGCCAATCTAATCAAGACGAAAGCTTCATATCCTTAAATAGGGCCATCCCCCTTTAAGGGGAAAAAAAAAAAGGGGGTCATTTGTTGAGGAGATGCAAACGGGGGCGGGATCAATACTGAGCCCTCACATTTGTTGAAAAATTCGTGGTATTCAGTGAGGACACCATATGCTGAAGTTCATCAGTGAACAAGAGGGTTCTGTGAGAGCATGAAATAGAAATAAGAGGTCTTCGTTGATTAAAAATTGGAGGCATCAACTGAGAGTAAAAAGGGTGTCTTTCAGTGACAGGTTAAGAAAAGGGGGGGTCTTCAGTGACAGGTTAAAAAAAGGGGGTCTTTCATGACAGAGGTTTAAAAAGGGGGTCAATAGTGCCGCACCCCCCCGATCACCTATTTTGAGTGAGTGTCCCCCCCCCCCCCCAGGGATTAAGGCTTTTCACACGAGCCGGTGATCGATCGACCTTGGCGATCATAACCAGCTCAGTGTGTGAAAGCCGGATGGAATTTTGTTAATACTTCGCCGAAGTAAGGTAAACCATTTTTTTCCCTATAAACAACGTATAACCTATGATAGTTACCATTTATTGGGTATGTTAATCGTAAAGGTGAACATTTTTTATGAAAATTAATTTATTAAATGCACATCTCCAATTTCTTTTCTGAATATCAGTGACTACGGAATACACAATTGCACATTGACTCAAGCAAATAATGGCGGGATAGAGTAAATACACCGCAGTGCCATGTAGCGGAAACAAAGCACCTTAAGGATCCCTTTTATTTATTTGGAATGACCAGAGCCATTGTTACTGTCCATGCAGTTGAACATAGCCTACAGCAATGTAGGGTAAAGTGGGGGAATATCTATGGACACCCTTAACGCAAGGATCGTAATTTCCAAAGAATTGTATTTTATCTTTAACAACTTTCATTAGGCCTATCCATGAAAGCTTTGGTTAATGGGTAGGTACAGACAGATATTCATAATCCTAACCAAATAAAAAGATATAGGCGTTCAAACTTTTTTTGCAAAGGGTCCATATTTATACCCCATGGGTAGGGCAATAGGAACACCACGTTATTTGCATAGGGGCGGGTAATGACCCTCACATGGTCATTGCCCCGTCCATAAAGTTTCTAAAGGGACTATAGGGGTCCATATTACCCCAGATTACACATACACAAAGTATCCAGCCGTGTTTTAATTAGATGTGAGCTAGAATTTATACATGTACTGATATATGGGTGATGTCAGTACCATATGTTACCATGGTAACAACCTCCAGACCGAGGCTTACGATAAAATGGGATGTTGTAGGTGTCACTGACATAAACAAGGAAAACGGTTGATTGAAAATTTTAATTTGGAATATTTCTTATGACTTTAAGAACACTATCTCCTTTAATAACTGAATTTCAGTTGTTGAATGATGTTCTTTCCAGTGCAATGCAGGAAAACACTCCTACCATCCCCTGTTAAAAGTTATAAGGGGGTCCATAATGCCCGGGGGTCCATAATCCCCACCGTACCCTATATCAGATGTTATCACCGCCCGGTTTACACTTGACCTGGCCTCGCTCGCGATTAAAATAATCTTTGAGATTCTACTGTGAGTTCAATTAATTTTTGTATGTCATTTTTGAAAAAAAGCGATGATGTGAACACAAAAATCAAGTAGCTTTGTTGCTTGGTAAGCTGTGACTAACATCTTTGTGCAAAATCAAGATCCATAACTTATGCTGGACCTCATTTCTATTTCATTTACCACCATTTATTAGAAGAATACAAAAGAAGGGGGTTAGTTAGCGACCCTAACAACGCGCGTAAATGGGCTACGCGGGAAGTTATTGTAAGTTAAGTTTTGTTTCTGCACAAAGATGTTAGGTCACCAGCCTGCAAACAACTTTTTCTTGATTTTCGTTTAATCTTGGTTTCTTTTTCGGAAAAAGTGAAATACGGAAGGAAAGCCCAATGTTTATTTATTCGTGAAAGAGGATTTAAGTATCTTGTGCAGTCCAATTATGGTTTTCTGGCCAGTTGCTGCGCCTGTGTCCATCTTCTGCACGTTGCGGGAACGCACCTGTATCATTGTCCACAGGAGGAGAGAGGAGTGGCGGCCTGCACAACCGTTACTCTTATTGCACTGTGCAGGTTTTTCTCTCTGAAAGTCCTACGGCGCGGCCCAAATGGCGACGGAGGGAAGGTGGAGGGAATTCAATGGAAAGACTTACAGACTCTCCACGTAGGCGGCTCGGGTGTGATGGTCGCTTGGTGTCGATGGAACGACGAATCATGTGATCATGCCCGTGGGACAAAAGCAGCCCACTGGGTAGCACTGCTTCCCTGGAAGGGGAGGAGGAAGAGAAAAGGATTCCTAAACAAGCTAGTTCCACTCCATCTGCTCGTAACCGCGGCGAGCTGATATCCAATTCACGGTCGAAAAGAAATAGTACTCGAAAACATAAACAAGCAAAGGCAGACAGACATTAACATTGCAGTCATGGGAATGTCGGACCCTTCCGGACAACCCAAACAAACCTAGAAAGACGCACAGTATCGTGGCTAAAGAGCTTAGCCGTTACAACATTGACGTAGCAGCAATTCGGAAAGGTCTTTCCAGATTCTTCGCAGCTTGAAGAGCGTGGATCCGGTTATACATTTCTGGAGTGGCGTCCAGTAGAATGGAGCCTAGACAGTCAGGAGTCGGTTTTGCAATCCGTAATCAACATCTGAAGTTGCTTGATAAGCTTCCTCAAGGTATCAATGACAGGCTTGCTTCTGTGCGACTGAAATTGACTAAGGGCTATGCCACCATCATAGTGCATGCTCCACCATTGCATGATTAGCCCAGGTTAAAGAAGAATTGTATGAAAACAAACTAGACCACATTATCCAGTCTGATACCAACATCCGATAAGCTGTTTCTTCTGGGTGACTTTAATGCTCGTGTTGGGACAAAATAATGCAGATGAATAAAGTAATCGGTCACCATGGAGTAGGGAAGGACAAACTTCCAATGGCCACTCTCTGCTAACCTATGTGCTGAGAAACAACTTGTCATTACTATAATACACTGTATCAGCAGAAATCTGTTCAAAACAAACTTGGGGCATCCACAATTGGAAATTGGCACCAAATGACTCGAAAAAGTGGACTTTTTTGGTAAAAATGGACATTTTTTTACAAAAGTGGACATAACCCCCCTAAAATGGTTCTTTTTGGACTTTTTGATCAAAAAAATTAAAGCAAAAAGTGGACCTTTTGTCCCTTTTGTGGAATTTGGGGGGTGACCGCACCCCCCCCCCCCTGCATAGGGCCTGTTAAACACCATTTCCCCTCCCTAACACCCAACTCCTTTCCACAACATCCATTTTAACACATTTCCCTTACACAACACCCTGCCTTCCCCAACTCCCCCTTTCCCATCCCAACACCCCCCCCCCACTTCACCAACCCCAACATCAGTTTAACACCTCCCTCCAAACCACACCATTCCCCTTCACAAACTCGCCTCTCCCAACAACAAATCAAAGTTTACTAAATATTTCCTCAATAGATATGAAAAGGGTAATTTTTCTCAAAGGATAATAATATCTTTAGTTTCATTATTACATAGACTGATGTTGAGTTTTATGACCATTATTTGTATTTTATACATGTATTATTTAGATTATTAGTAGGCCTATTATCATAACCTCTCTATAGTTAGGCCAATATTGCAATATCTATCTTTAATATGGGACTTATGTATAGGCTTAAATTATTATTTTATGACATATAAAAATAGTTTCTATTCAGCCAGTGTCAATGTGTATGGTATTTCAACTCACATCTATCTGATTAGTTTGTAGTCTGTAATTAACATGTATTATTGCTGAAATCAGTTGTTAAAAAAAAAGAGGGCAATTGTAAATTAAATTATTTGAATGTGAATTGAGGGAGAGGTGCACTTCGTTGTTATAACTACAATGTAAAATATTTCAAGAGGGGAGACCAAATCAAACAACAGCGTTGCTTTGTTTTACAGAGTTGGTTTCCTCTCCCATATAGCAAACTTCGTAGTTAAAAACGAGGGACGAGAACTATCTGATAGACTATCATTCTATGATTCTATATTATAGAGGGACGGAGAAATTGGCGAGCATTGAAATAAAGGGTGAGTAAAAAAAAATTGACCCTGATTGTGTCCGCCATTTTGAATTTTTAAATAATATATATCTAACATATGTGGTATCTGCAGAAAGCTTATTTCATTATCTTTAATTTGCCGCAAAGATCATTCCAATCGGTTAAGTATAGGCCGAGTTACAGTCTTTTCGAATCAAGAATCTGCAGTGAATAAGTAGCCTGATTTCTTCTGGACACTGATTTCCTTCGCTGAACGCCGTTCATTTCAATGTGAATCCGTGGACAGAGCAGGAAACCAACTACTTGATTCAAACGACTGTAGCTCGGTCCATACCTAACCGATGTGAATGATCTTTGCAGTAAATTAAAGATAATGAACCCAGCTTTTAGATGATATCAAATATGTTAGATATAGGGCCTATGTTACTTAAAAATTCAAAATGGCAGACACAATCAGGGTAATTTTTTTTTTACTCACCCTGTATTAAATAAAGACGAAAAATACACCGTCTTGAACCCGGTCCTCTCGCTATTTAGGCGTGGAACCTACCACTAGACCTCAGGGGACTGTGTCGATTTTCATGAAAACAGTGCGTTTTGGAGATAAAATACACCCAAAAAAATTGTCTCAAAATTGTATGTTTTATGTTTTAAACATTTAAGTATTCAATACCTATTACGGGAAAAATAATATTGCCAACAACACTTCTTACGTTTCTGCACAGTATGCACACAAACGTTTTGTACAGCAAAAGAATATGGTTTATTACGTTATCAAAATTTTAAAGCAACAAAATATGCCATCTGATGACATTATCAGAGAGGTTGCTGGGATTTTTTTTATTTGTACGAAGTTAAAGTTTGAGTAGCTAATTGAACTCAAGAAATGTGCTCCAATTTGTTTATAGTTTATTGCGTTATCCTTGAGTATTGAATTCTGCCTGAAATTTAGACTTCATAATAACAAATATTAAGATATTACCTTTTACTAATTTATTCTAAAAATACATTTAATTGACACCATATCATTCGATGGCCAAATTATAGTTGGTGATGTAAACTAACACGCATTCAACGTAATAAACGATAACGTAATACACAATAACGTATAACATTTTTACCATTTTTTACATCTCCCATTGACTAAGATGTATATGATTCCAAGTTTATATAATTTTTGTGGTCGGAATATGAGTATCTATGCCACTCTTGATCAAAATTTAAATAGCTTGTTTGGTTGCTGAGAAATATGGATAACGATACGTAATATACTTCCTTAAAAAGGTCGCATTTTTTAAAGAGTTAAACATTTCTTAGACTTTTTAATAGTCATTGTGAGCTGAAGAAAACACTATTTCCAACTGCCGCATTATGTTTACTTTGAAATAAGATGCACTATCAATATCTTAGTAGAAGATTTACCAAACTTAGCAACTGCTTTGTGAAAATAACGTAATAAACAAGGTTTTCAATGTCATTATGTTAGTATTTCAAAAATATTAAAATAAATTGAGAATACAAGGAAAAACATCATTACATAATTTCTATACATGTTTGGCAACAAGAAACATTGATATTCGAAAGAAAATCGGCTGCTAAGTATTTTTTTCAATTTTTAAAATAATTTTGATGTTGTATTTCGGTCATCAATTTTCTCCCATTTTTCGATGTTTGAGGCAAATATCCCATAGAAAAGAAAACAGCAAACATGGCAAACTATATGCCCCAATTAGTTTAGTGGGTAGAAGGGGGTCTCGTGCACCCCCCTGAAATAAATTTCTAATCGATGTCTCTATATCAGAAAAAATGCGTAGAAAACGATTAGCTAAATGCAGCTCAACGGCTCCTATCAAAATAGTACCGTTTTGTTCCAATAAAGCATTGTTTAAAAGTCTTTATTAACCAAAGACACAGAATATCTGGAAATGCACCGTTTTCATGAAATCGACCATATCACCTATATCACCTCAAACATTCTCTTCAACTATATGACAATCAAACTATCAAATAGACTCTATAGCAGATATATCACATAGACTCTATCATCATCAACTAAATCACCCAACATTTCCCTTCAACTTATTAACCTATCAAACTTACTAGTAAATTCCGGGGGGGATTAATCAGGTAGTCCCGATCATCTAAGTAAAATTTTCAGATAGACTGTATCATCTATCAAAATAGCAAATATATCAGATAGACTATCATCTATCAAAATAGCAAATATATCAGATAGACTCTATTATCTATATCATCTCAAACATTCTCAACTATGACTATCAAACAATCTATCAGATAATCTATCATCTATCAAAATAACAGAAACCCGCCCTCTACACACAATCAACATATCAACCACCAGCTATTACTATCACCAAGATATCACGGTCTTTTGAAAATATCAAAATACTTCCCTATCTTTTAACACACTATCACTAGCCTTTTCAAGCTTGTCGTTTGCTGAGACTACAGATAGTGAACCGTGAAAACCAAGTTTACCGTTTGCAATAATTGCGCATTTCTCAATAGGCAGAACGAAATCATGTCCTAGATTATGTTGACCTGTACTACTTCCTCATTCCAACCATTGATAAAGTTTTTTAACACTTTATCAATGGGTGGGAATGAGGAAGTGTACAGGTCCAAACGCGTCCTTGTCATCAATCTTTGGCACTCACTGTGACTTCAATTCCAAATGGTCTGTTAAAGGTCCATGGACACGGCTGAGTAGACATTTCTTATTTACAGGTTTAACACATACATCAGAATCATAAATGGTCTTTTAACCAAATTGTCCCCAAAACTCGTCTTTCACAACCTTATGCGCTCCACATCGTATCTTACCTTAGAGTTAACAGTGATACATGATGTGGCTCTGAAAAGGTGATGACTTTTTAGAATGTAGGCCCTAATCAAAGATTTTTAACCACATTTTCGTACCTCCTCAACAGTATCCTGATCAACACAGATTTTTATTAAAGTGAACATCGAGACATTTTATCCCCGCGATGATTCATCCCCGAGACACTTCGTCCCCGTATAAATAAATAAAAATTTCCGGATATTTTGAGATTTTTGCACAGTTGCATTGGTAATTGACTAGTAAACAATACCTGTGAATGGTAGAGCTCAAACATCTGTATGTGTCGCAAAAGAAGGAATTTTGTAGTCAGAATAATTATATCGGAGATCTCCAATAATAATCTGGAAACGTTCTTCCAATATGAAATAGCCGGGAAATTGCGCCATACGTGTTTACGCTTATTTATTAGTTGTTCCATCAGTTCAGGCAAATAAAAGTTAGAGGTCATTAATTTCGTGAGGTGACACTATTTCATCATGGACGGACATAAATTTGGCGTTTCCAGTTCCGCCATTAAATTACAATCAGGGATCCCGATTCTAATTGCAAAATCGCTTGTTTTATGACATACACATTTTTTAGCATTACCACTCACAGGTAGGCCTATCATGTAGTTTACAACTTACAAGACAATTACCAACACAACTGTGAAAAACTCTCTGGTGGCGCTCTTCAAAAATGTGCTGTTATTGCTTTAATAATTTATCGGAAGTGGTCAAAATTTTGGTATCAGAAGAAAGCTATACCCTGTGAAGTCTTAGGACTAAAGGATGTTTGGTTTGGAAGTTATGAACGAATATGTGCCCCATTTTGGTCGACCAATATTAATTTTACACAGAACTCTCTGTGGCTTATAACAATCGAGTTTTTGGGCGAGGGTTAGCTCACGGGGATGACCCGCCTATTCGCTTGGGTTTTAGCAATGTTGCAGAAAATATTCGTGCCGTTTATATCCTCTAAAATCGATATTTGTGATAGTTTATGGAATGTTTTGCAATTTTACGTCATATGGATATGTACTCAATATATAAAAGATATTAATGTTCAAAAGAGTAGAAATACAGGGCAATGTTAGCGGAGGTTCCTGAGAAATTTTACAGTGATTTGCTGGTTAACAGCGTCTTTAAATCGTTATGAGTGCATTGGATTAAAATCTTTCACTATCCAAACGGTTGGATTGATTTAATTGCTTTTATGTAAGGGAGGTCTAGCGGAAACATGAATGACCGGATTTTGATTGGATCAGCCACCTTTAATAATCGAGGTTCTTAAATTTGTTGCTGCATGCGTAGTAATGTTGCTTGATCATGACTGAAAATACGAAATTGTCGTACATACTACCACACACATTCTACTATATTACATTTAGACTTGGAAAGTGCATTACTTATTGCAATTATTTACCGTGAGACGTGAGACGGTTGTTTTATGGTTGCAAAATGATCTGCAGTTAAGTATAGATGTAACTATGTGCCTCACCCAGCTTCATTGTTTATTGGTTTTCTTGTCAAATTGAAAGCGACCTTTGTCCTGTGTGTGTGAGAACCTTTGACCCTATCTTGTTCTTTGCTCAGGTTAGCGGTCCTTTTGGTGAAAATTTTGTGGTTTTATTCCGGCATTTTTACATCAAATGACCTCTAGATGACTTTTTCTTTTGCCAAACATCTCTCCATAAGGTCAAAGGGGTCAAAACGCATATCGGGGGGGGGGTCAGACCGATCCTCATTTTTTAGTATCTATAGTTGCATTCCCCCCCCCCCCCCGTGGGGTGAACCTTTTACCTATGTGTATGATCTTTGATCTCAGATCTCATTTTTGTTAGTCGGATAGATCCATTGCAACGGTACCTTCTTAATAAATCGTGATATTACGAGTAAATACGGTGGGAATGACAGGTACTAAGTCCATGAATTAACGAAAGTCCTACGTTTTGTATATGAATTGAAATAGTGCAATGGCGTGGGTGAAAACCTTTTCGATTTTTTTTTTTTTGGAAAAATTTAAAGTCTTTGGGTGACCGAAGGGTCAAATAATTAAGAAAAGAATATGAGTCATTGGATGACAATGTTGCTGAAAGTGGGAGCTTTACATTTTGGGGAAGAGCCCTATGATTTTTCATAAAGGCTTTATAATATTTAAAAACAAATTGTGTTGATCACGTTGGTATACTTGTGCCGACTCCTATAATAATTACTTTACGGTCCCGTCGGCAGGCAAAATATCCGGAATTGCTTCTTCCCTTTCTGCTGGGGAGTCTGGCAGTGGTCAATCTGTGTTGAGGTAGGTAAGTATATCGTTGATTGTTTTTTCCCCCGAATAGGTGGGTAGTATGCTGTATGTTGGATTGGTCCATTTTTTTCCCTTTAGAAATCGTAAATGTAAGAGGGATATGAAGCCCCTATTTACTCTGTGGTAAATATTTACGTTCATGTATGCCCCGGCTAAGTGTGTCCAAAAAAAATCACGTAAATCAACTTGCAAAAACTCCCACAAAATGTCATCTTACTAATCCCTTCCCATACCTTTTACATAGATATTTCCCCTTGACTCACCCTTTCCTTTTTAAAGGAATTTTGATTAACTCTCACATCAAAACGGATTGAAATATCGGTGCGAAACTTCACAGATGGTTTTTTTTTGGGGGGGGGGGTAAAGGCCGTTTTATTAAGATGAAAACTTTATATACTAAAATTGGGCCACCCCGTTTAAGCTGATGTTTGGCCTCAGAGTTGCGTAGATGGAAAGCACACACCTGTGTCTTGGATGGATTTGCACGTAGGCGGTTTTCATCATCAAAATAAAAGATTTTAGGTACAAACGTACACATACATGAAGATAAAAACAGTAAAATATACATCATAAAATTTCATAAAAGACATAAAAAAATCAATCAAATAGCATTTATAAAGCACAGAATATATTGCACAAGACGAGCCCATACTACTTAAGTATCGACTAAATGTATGTATTGTTAGCTAGGTAGTGGTCAAGAAGACAAGATTTGAACTGGGGAAATGTATGAAGATTTCTGAGATTGGTAGGGAGGGCATTCCATGAATGGTAAATACGGTTGAAATAAGTCTGCCGAAAGATGTTGGTACGGCATCTATTTGGAATAATAGTGGGAGAGTTTGTGGATCTCAAATTGTGATGCTTAGAGTTACGAAAATTAATTTTGTCATGGAAACTGATGAACGTCATACTTTGAAGACCTTTTAAAAAGAAAGATATTATCTTTAAATTTACGGCGATTATATCAAGGCTGAGGAGATTGAGCTCTTAATGAACGATCCTCATCTGAGGCAAACTTCACAGGATTAATCTTGGGTAGCGCGTCCCTCTGGAACTTTCATACTCTCCGGAGCTGATGATGCCCTTTTCCTTGGGATTCCAGATTTCTGACCCTATTCCCAAAAGGGTCTGACAATGAGCAAATAGATAATTTCTTACGGGTTAATGGATTCGTAACTAAGATACCAAGATCCGTTCTGATTGTCACCAGATAGCAAACTGTGATCACCAAGCTTGTAGTTAAAAAGTGGCAACATAATATTTGGCCGGGGTTTGACATTAAAATAACACACTCTTTGGCATGAAATCAGTGGCCCATTAATAACAGGCTCCAATTAAACGAGCCATTAAGGTCTTTGTTTGCAGGGCACGTTGGGGTTCCACAAATGGTGGATATGGTTGTGGAACATTTTGAATCATCAGCAAAAAGACCAATTTCTGAGCCAGATTAAACACAGGAGGGCACATCATTATAAAACCACAAAGAGTAAAGAGTGAGTAAAGAATAAAAGAAAGTGGAGATCACCCTTTGGAGAGCCTCTCTTCAACAACTTTTGAAGCCTACATCTTGTGCGATGATTCCGTGATCGTCTGCATATAAAACGCCAGGATTCCTGCACTCCTAGGTTTGGTCGTTGGTGTAGATGTTTTGAACAGGAAGAGGTGGCGAGCACGCTCCCATTGGGTAGTCCATTCTTGAGCCTAAGCCATTGGCTCTTCTTCGCTCGTAAGCTTGACAAAGAACATCCTGTTTGCACGCAATCCTTGGATAGCTCAGTCAAGCGGATGTCCTTTGTGAGTTTCCTAACATCTTATGGAATAGGATTCTGTGATTAACATGTCATAAGCTGCTGAGAGGTCGACTAAGACAACTCGTTACCAAATCCTTCTCGAAACCATCCTACGCGATGTGTTGATTAAGTTCTGTACTTGGCTTATTGTTGAATTGCCTGGCCGGAAAACCTGCTTGTTCTGGTATGAGGTGTTCGGTCTATCACAATGGCGTATCCGATTGAGCAGGAGATGTTAAAAGAGCTTGTAAGTATGGCTGATGAGTTGATATTTGTCGATAGCCTCTTGGGATTAGATAGATCTTTCCTAGGCTTTAAGAGTGCCATAACATGTTCTTTTCCTCCAGATCTTTACGATCCTGTAAAATAAGGCAGTAATTGTAGAACTCAAGAAACCACTCTTTTGCTACTGGGCCGAAAATTTTTAGCTGCTTAGTTGAGATGTTATCAGCCAACTGCTTTTTCTGGTTTAAGCTTGTAGCAATACCTGTTTCCGATTCGTCCAGGTTGAAGGGGCGATGAAACCAGAATCGCCACTATACCTCTTACCGTCTATTGGTCCCTCTGCCCCGCCCACTGTTTCTTGCCTGTTATGGGTTCATATCGGTGGATTCATAAGTATTCTCAGGTTTGATCTGCGCCTGGGAGATCCTCTCCGACACTTCCTCAGCTTAGCATAGACTATTTGCGCTATCCCCAATCATCTCATTCGGGGCCCATTTCCATACGGGAACTTTACCAGCCTCAGGCGGCTAAAACATACGTGTTAGGATCGTAACGAAAATACCAGAAAACTTACCACCTATCTGTGGACGTGGCACTATAGTTGTGTAATGTCCATCAGGTGACAAGAAGGGCACAGTACGATCGAAACTATCACGTTTTGTCGTGAAATTCAACACCAGTGCCTCGATTGTTTTTTGTTCCTAGATTTCTTCTCACATTTTTCATAGATAACTTCCCGGAAACGTACTTTGTATGTCAATTTTATGCACTGTTAGGCGACGCGAACGAACAACAACTTTTTTTGTAAACATGACCTCTTGGACAAGGTTTCCCTATGGAAATGGGCACGAATGAGATGCTTCTCGGGATTGTGTAAATAGTCATTGTTTTAACTGAGAAGGATCACTTTAAAACACATGGTTGGTTACTCCTTGTATTCTTCGTCACATTTCCTTAGAACGTCCAGGTGGTGAAATTACTTATAGTCGCGGGAGCCACAGTCCGGGCTCAAGGACAACGTAATAAAGCGTGACTAATGTTTCGTGAAGAGGCCAACTGAATCGATTGCCATATTCTTACTGTTGTAATCCCGGCTATGAGTACGGCGGACTAATAATTACTTCTACACCGAATAATATTCCGCGTCCTCAGTCTATACATGGGTATGAATCTGCCGGGCAGTCTGGTTTCATCTTGTTGGGCAAATTTGTCATAGTCATACGGTTTTGGAGCAATCTCTTCACGTTCTGATCCAGTCATCAGTGAATCCTTGCCAGTCGCTTTCCTATAATTAAAGCGCCCCTTTGAAAGGCACATTTGTTTGTTTGGTCTGCAGCGTTGACTTGGATACTGATTGGTCCATGTTGAGTTAGTGGACAGGATTCAGACCAATCTTGCTACACAGTTAGAGATGTTTTTGTTACCATACAATAGCTGACCATGCAGGTTGTAACCTCTCTTCCAACTGGTGCTATGAAATGATGGCGGCAGCTTAGGATCGTGAAGGAGACGTACATCTTGACTGTCTAACCATTCTTCGACAGCTTTACCTGGCGCCACACTAGGTTTTATGGAATTCCTGAGATTGAATTGAGGGTGCCTGAAGTCTACTGGTGGAGGCTTGTAGACTGATGTGACTATAACAGAGCTGAGCTCAATGGTGAGGACTTCGATGTTGTTGTCAGCAGACATTGAGGTTGTTTATACAACAGTGTATGTTTTCACATAGCACTTCCATACTGTCGGCAAGGGCTCTCAATGGCATTCCTGGTATGGTTGGGCGATGATTAGCAGGTACTTTGTGGGTTTCCTGTAGATAGGATATCGCATTGGAGATTGTTACACATGTCAGCAATGCAGCAATGATGTTACTTTTTGGAGTAGAAAACCCCTCCACATTCAATGAAGATATAGTCAAGGCAGAGCTTAGAAAAGACCTGCAGTGGCCTCTACACTGTTAAAAATAAACCTGTAAAAAACGGCGTTTTGACTGGCAGCTGGGACTCACAAACGTGCAGAACGTAAAATAACTGGAGCCGTAAAATACGAAACCAATGCAGGGAACGTAAAAAAACGGTGTGAAATCTCAGCTTCAATGTTATTGTTGGTTTTTGACTTGTTTAAACAATATTAAGAATTAAAAGGTTATTACAATTTTCTGACCAAATGTTCACGTTGCAGCTATGACATCATACAAACGTTGTACTTACGTCACCACATGGTTGTAAAAAAGTTATATTTCAGGCAAACACTTTGGAGAAACAAAGCAATAAACGAAGGGAAAACGTAAAGAAATAAAAAATTTAAACCAGTCTATACTTTGTTTCATAATGTACATATTCTATAACGTCACCAATTACTTAATTATCATATGAGTAAACTTAATACATGTACCTTACAAAGATTCGAACCAGGGCCATAAGATTACAAGTCCTAAACCTTATCCACTACACTACATGACTTAACAGATAGGGCCTATCAGATGCTAAAATTAAATATATATGTGTACTACTTTAATATTAAACTAAATAATTATAATACAAAAAGCAGGACAAGAGTATTTTTAAACCATTTGTAAAAATAAAAGGAAATTCAGATTTTGCATTTTTAATGACGTTACTATACGACGTTATTTAACACATTTTTATAGGTTAAACAATCTTCATAGTTCATATTCTTAATCTTACATTATATAAAAAACAAGTAATTTACAAAAGAACGTAATTTTACGAAATATGATAACGGTCAGCGTATAATGTTACCATTTTTTCAAAATATGTAGTATTATTTTCTAACCACTGTTTATTTACATTTTTCTGCTTCCAAACTGTAATTTTTTGTTAGGTATAAGTAATAAAGCGTGAAGATTAATGAATAATCGGGGCTTACCGTAATTTAAAAGGTAAAGTCTGGTAAAATTAGGAGCATTTTTAACAGTGTAGGGAATACTTGAGAATTGATGTTATGGAATAACAGTGTTTGGTGGTGTAGAGATTAGCTTCATATGCAATACTTCGAAAAACCTATTTTTCCAATTACAGCACTGGCGAGCAGTTATAGGCCTACTGGCAGGGAGACCTCGCATAACGGATCTCTAATTCTCCCCATATCAGATTAACACAGTTTTTCGCTGATAAACACAGTTGATAAAAACATGTTTTTCTGGAAAAAATCTCACTCCAGAATCTAGATTTTTCTCTGATAAAGAAAGTTTTTCACTTGACTTGAAAAACTTAGTTTATCAGTGATAAATATTGTTTTTTCTCTAATATGGAGCACCTAGCCTGCATTAACTCATATAGGTAAAAACCCTACTTGCAATGCAATTTATTGCATTACATCAGAATTTTGAAACTCTTACGAGGCGCCGCCCCTGTGCTAATGAGTGTGATTACAGGCAACTTCACCCCCTCCCTCGCCGAAAGATACCCCCCTCCCAACATATACTAGGACACATATATACGTTCTTATATCACCGCGGAATGAAAAGTAGTGCGGAAATTTTGCTGCCAGACGCTTTATTTTTGTTCCGTATTTAGCAGAATAACGACAGAACACTGCAGTGCTACATCTTTTTTTTCTCACAACTCTGTATGTGTGGCAAATGACACCCAATCCCCCCCCCCCACCACCACCACCACCATCACCTTTTGGACGGCTTACCTGAAGCGATAACAAATAGTATTCCAATCCCGCCTAAAGTGGTACCAAGTGTCATAGTGATTACAGCACAGTTGTTATTTCACGAAGTTCAGACAGCTACAAGAACAATCAGAAATATTAGCTAATATTGATGTTACGCACACATACAAGCACAAACAAACTCACAAACATATTCACTGTGGTATGATAATGCTCTGTGAACTGTGGTTGGTCAAAAAGATATAACATATTTATACAAGGCTCTATTTGCACTAATAACATTTTGCAATATATTTTATACAAGGTTGGTAAAACTATGAAATGCACTAATAAAAAGAAATCTAAAACAAATGATCGTCTTACTGATAATGACGGGGAATGTAGAAAGTTATATTCAGCAAGAAAATCTGTATTGAATAAATTTCGTCAAAGTAATTCTCGCTACGATCTGGAGAATTATTTATGCAAAAAGCGTGCTTAAAGAAATACTTGCAGTAAAAAAATAAGTTCATGTGTAAACAAAGATGCTTATTATATATTAACGGAGTGGCCGAGCTTTGAAAAGTGCTGTAGTTTTCGAATTACCCCTCCCCACGGTACAAACAAAAACACCAACCACCTGTATTTGAAGGATAAAATATATGAGATTTAAGAAAAAATGAAGGTTGTGGTTGAATATTGGTGGCAGGGATGATGTCTTAGGCCGAAAAAATGCATTTTGGGGACTGCAAATTAAGCGAAGTTAGTATTTTTTATTTTTTTAAGTAAAAATATTACATTATTTTATGGTATCCTTTTGGTTATTGATATAGTTTTATACATTGCTTAAAGGGTTCAGGTGATCCTCGTTGTGGTTGCAATGATGTAAAAAGGCATGTTGTTATAGGAAAAAAAAAAGGTGATTTTGGGCTAAATTCTAGACCATATATTGCATTAAACAGAAATCTAAATATATAAATGTCGGAGATGATAGTTCCATCATGATTAAACTTTGTTTTGCTAAGAAATAATTAAATCTTGATTTTCTTAAGTTTTAGCCCAAAAACGTGATTTTTTTTACCCAAACACACCCTGCCACCGAAGTGTTTACTACAACTCACATTTTTAAAATTATTTATTACATCGTTCGAATAGACGTGGTTGGGGGGGGGGCCGTTTGGTTTGTTTGTCCGAGGGGAGGGGTGGTCGACAATTTCAGTCCAACCGCTCAACTCTGAATGATGCTTCACCAGTAACCAAGACTTGTGGAATTTCTTGACGAAGTGTAATTCCTGGTTCCAATTATTTTAGTCTTTATTTACTGTCAACATAATCAAATGATGTGATGATTTTTATATGCCTTCAAGGAGCAATTTATGAATTTATGATGGTAATATTTTGAATCAGCCTATTACTGTTGACGAAGTTGACGGGGCTATTCTCAATTAAAAAGGCAAAATTGGGGTATGATTGCATCCCCGGTGCATTTTTTTTAAATGAATTTTTAGGCCCAGTGTAAAATTCCTGAATTTGAAGAAAAAAGCCAATATATCTACTCCCAATTTTTTAGTAACTATTACTTTTGTGCTAATACGCCTTATGAATGGACAAATCATTTGGAATATTAGTAAAATGGCCAGCCGTGGGTGTCGTCGTAAGGTTTATGTACTATATGGACCATTTATCACTTTCATATATTACTGTAATTAATAAATATCTTAAAAAAACGTGGTAGACCTGTATTGTGTTTGTCGACTTTCTGAAGGCATTTGACCATATTAAAAGGGGAACAAACTTTGGTATATTTTAAAACAGCTTCAACTTTCTTGAGGTTTTGATAAATTATTTATGCGGCGCTTTCATCATTGTTAGAATACTAATGGATGCCAGGTTCTTTTGGATATGGTATAGACAGGTTTGTAATTTTGCCTCGATATTTTTTTGTAATAGGGAGGGTTAATCACTTCTCCCACACTAACATCCGTGGTATCCAAATTGACGATGTCGAAATTACCTGTATTCTTTATATGTGAGCTCTGAAGTCAACCTTGATAAAATAAAAGCCACGATATCGTGAAATTTCATTCGCTAACTATGCACAACGTACACCTACCACAAAACGACCATCATTTGTGTAAATAAGCACCATGAAATGAAATAAACCCCTCATTTAAGGTTGTGTTGGATATAGGAGACGAGAATCGAGTGAGAGGGTTGCGTTGAACAATGCTGGGGATTCCTCAAATTCAGGAAAACGATTTAAAGGCTGACTCAGAAATTCCTGAGACGGAGGCGCCCTCAATTTCCAAAGAAATCACGTTTTGCAATTGCAAATGCTTGTCCATATCTAATCATTGTGTGAAATAGCTAAGCTCAAATTAAATTCGTTCATTAGAAACTCACACTTGTTAAAAAATTCCGGATCCGGAATTTTTGTTTCACAGTATATCTTGGGAACGTATACTATACATAGCCTACATGTTTATTACATCAAACGGAAAACCGATTCATCTCAACTTTGGAATTGTGCATTTAGGTTACTATCTTTTAAAGTACTAGTTTTACTATTTTTCATTATTTACACACCAAAATAATATTTCGAACTCTCTGACGGCCAGCCTTAAATCGGGAAACAACCATATAACTAAAGATATGCACAACCTATAGGTGTAATTAGTGGCAAAACCAGAGGGGTGGGGGGGGGGGGGGGGGAGAATTGGTGTTATCCTTCTTTTCTTCTTTTCTCCTCTTCACAACGCGTCCAATTTACAGTTAAAACCAACATATATATAATTATCTAACAATTTAATATATGCCTTGCCCCCAAGATATCCCCCCCCCCTTTGCCCCCGTGAAAAAAGTTGGTTACGGCCACTGACGATGGAAAAATCAGGAAGTCCAGACTAGTTTTCTTTCCAACATTTTGATGTAAACCAAGTCACCCTAACACTTAATTTACAAGGTAAAAATACGCTTTGAGTTTTTGTATTTTTAATGATTTTGATACATAATAAGTATAACCGCGTAACATCGCCTATTCTCCCCAAAAAACAATAATTACGCGGTATTTGAACACGAGAATGATATCCACCTTGAATATAAGTGGATCCCCCCTCGTAACTATCATGGGATGAATCGAGTATAGGATGGTTACGTACCACAAATCTAAGAGTAACGTCATAATAGTAATATAAGGAAAGCACAACACAACCTCAAGGCATATGTATTTTGTTTAAGGTGCTTCGAGAATCCCCCCGCATTTTTAAATATAACTAAATATAAATAAATAGCATCATTTATTATACCCTTATGTGAGATTATATAGTAAAGAGCCTAACTATGATGCTACCTGGAAGAGCCTTTTTAAAATGTTGTTAGTGCTAAGGCCATAATTAAAAAATAATCTGTTTCCTGAAATTAATATTTTTAATGGGGTTTTACATATGGAAATCTTTCCACCTATATACACAAGTACGAATAACATAATAACAATATGCATAATGTTATATAAGTTTGTCAGGTCAGGTTTCCGGTGAGGGCCTGCTACTGGTATCACTGGAAACCATACTACCTGTCCCCAGGGCCGAGTTGGTCGGCGGCTAAACCCGTCACCCCCCCATCGGTTTTTCCTAATGAAATCTGAATGAAAGAGGCAGCTGGTTCCTGGTAGAATGAAAAAAGAAGATCTACCTACAAGGTTGTCGGCTCTGGAAAGCTAATGGATGCCCCTAAGCATTCGCTTGCATGGTGGGCATGGTTCCCACAGGCTAGGCCCAACCGCCGAAAACTGGTGGATTGGCGTCAGGAAGGGAATCCTGTCAATTATCTTTTGTTCCATTAATCCTCACCATCAGTATTGCTGAGTAATGAGGTGTTACCCAGTACTAACATAATTATTAAAGAATAAAGTGAACCCTGAGTGAGGCATTTTTGATAATTACAACGCCACCCGCTCGCAATAAAGTTGTTGCAGGTGGCTTTGGTTTTTTATGTGTACAAAGTTGGGAATCCACATTATTACTTTTCGCAAACAACTCACATAACGTTTTTCCCTCGTATTCTATCTGAAAGTTACCTGCAAATATATGACCCACCGGTGTTATATCATAGACCACATCAAGAATTCCGTTACTTAAAGTTCGTGCTGTTATTTTTAAACCTTGAGTTATGCTAACAGCCAAAAGTGCAACACCAATAGGTGTAAACAGAAACATCGACAGTATTAAGATAACGTCTTTTCTTTGTGCTTTGCCGTGTTACTATTTACATGTACACCTGCATGGTAAGTTAACATATGGTTTAATGTGAATAGCAATGGTATTGGTATCATTAGATCAGTAGTTGTTGCGAAACAGTTGTAAACAATGAACAGAAAAGCAATTTACTAGGTGTGTCTTACCTGTCAAATAGAACCTGCTTATAAGTTTATTCACGGAGTTGTGAACCAATAAAACCGAGTTAAACGCAAGTACTGTTTATTAGTTTGTGTAGTCTAAATTTATGGGCATGTTTACCTAGAACCCACGCATTTATCCGTGTGTGAATGGCAAGGTCGGATTTTATTATTCGGATAATAAAGCCGGCTATACGCTTGATCTAGGATAATGAAAAACTGTTCGACTATATTTGCATCACAAGAATTATGTGCTACGGTGTTGACATGTACAGTCACGTGCAAAAACAAAAACAAAGCAAACAAAACAGCACAAATATTGTAAGGTTTGACTCTGTCACGTTATAATCAGTGGTGATCTTTCGAACAAGGCAAGTAATGGTGACTCCGTTTATCAACAGTTTTTTTTCTTTGACCGTGGTACAGTTGAAAGACAGTTTTTTTCTTTTAGTTATGGATACGTTTTGGGTGTGCTATGATTCTGACTACTCGTGCGATTTTGGCGGATGAGATCCGGGTAGTGTGCGTTACCCACCTAGAACTGGGGAAGGGGTGGGAGTTGGGGCGGGAGAGGGTAGATCAGTGGTAGCGCCAGAACTTTTAATCGGGGTGAGGAATTAGGGGGAAGTAAATTTCGGAGCTGGGAAAAAGATAACGAAACTAGCCAAAAAATTGCTTAAAGGGTTGGTCTCTTTTAACAGTGGGAGAATATTGTTTGTCTTTTAAATTAGTATACAGGTAATAGGAAATATTTGGGTGATGAAAACAAAAAATAAGAATGAGAATAAAAGATAGTATCAGGGGGGATTAGGGACATGCAACCAACAGCAACAGCGCATACAAAATGGCATCAACTTTGGGTGCTAGTCTGTTTCAAAGACTTAAACGAGTGTAGGAGGGCGCTCTTACGGATATCGAACCGGTTTAAGCACACAGACTTGACTTAAAAGACTAGGCATGGTCACGAATATTAAATCTAAATTACCGTTACTTCTGAGAGCCCTTCATTCATTGTTATCTACTGCTGATAGCACTTCATGATGGTTATCTACTGCTAATAGCACTTAATTCATGTGCTATCTACTGCTGATAGCACTTAATGTGTGTTATCTACTGCTGATGGCACATAATTCATGTGTTGTAATATATGCTGCTCGCACGTAATTCGTGGATTATTTATGGCGATAGCACTTAATTCATGTGATATCTACTGCTTATAGCACTTAATGCATGTGTTATCTACTTGCTGATAGCACTTATTCATGTGTAATATTCTGCTCTAGCAATAATCGGTATTATTTACTGCTGATAGCAACGTAATTCATGTGCTTCTTACTGCTGATGGCACTTAATTCATGTGTTATCTACTGCTGAAGCACTTAATTATGTGCTATTCGTAATGCTTATAGCACTTAATTATTGTGTTATCTATGCTGATAGCATTAAGTCATGTGTTATCTACTGCTGATGGCACTCGTGATGTGTTATCTATGCTGTGATAGCACTTAATTCATGTGCTATCAATGCTGCTAGCACTTAATTCGTGTGTCATTTACTGTGGTAGCACTTAATTCATTGCTATCTACTGTACACAGCTTATTGGGGTTGTGTATTACTGCTGCTAGCACGTAATTCATTGTGTTATCTACTTGCTATGAGCACTTAGTCATGTGATATCTACTGCTGATGGCATTCATGAGTGTTATCTCCTGCTGATGGCCACTGAATTGATGTGTTCATCTACTGCTGATAGCACTTAATTAGTGTTATCTATTGCTGATAGCACTTAATGCATGTGTTATTAGTGTGATAGAACTTAATTTAGGTGTTATCTATGCGATAGACACTTAATTATGTGCTATTATGCTAATAGCACTTAATTCATGTTGTTATCTACTGTGATGGCACTTCATGATGTGTATTACTGGTGATAGCACTTAATTCATGTGCTATCTACTGCTGATAGCACTTAATTCCAGTGACTAATCTAATGCCATGATGGCACTTTAATTAAGGTGCTATCTACTGCTGATGGCACTTCATGAGGTGTTATCTACTGCTGATGGCACTTAATTTATGTGTTAATCTACTGCTGATTAAGCACTTAATCATGTGCTAAAGTCCATTTTTGCATGTGAATTGAAATTATTTTAGTACTGACTGTGACAGACTCCGACCTTGTTCTAAATAGCACTTAATTATTGTGTTATCTTACTGCTGATAGCACGTAATTTATGTGCTATCTACTGCTAAGAGCAATTATATTCATTGGTATCTACTGCTTGAGGCACTTCATGAGGTTTTTCTACTGCTGTAGCACTTAATTCATGTTGCATCTATGCTGCTAGCATTAATTCATGTGCTATCTACTGATGATAGCACTTAAGTCAGTGCTATCTACTGCTGATGGCACTTCATGATGGTTATTCTACTGCTGATAGCACGTAATCATGTGTTATTACTGCCTGATAGACACTTAATTCACTTCCCTTGTGTTATCTATGCTTGATGGCACCTCAAGTGTGTTATCTACTGTGGTAGCCCAATTTTCTTTTTTTTTCTGGTTAATCTTCATTCATGTGTTTATTTACTGCTGATATCACTTAATTTATGTGTTATCTACTGCTGATAGGACGGTAATTTATGTGATCTACTGCTGATAGCACTTAATTCATGGGTTATTACTGCTGATGGCACTTCATGTGTTTTCTACTGGTGGTAGCACAATTTTTTTCTGGTAGCACTTAATTCATGTGCATCTATGCTGTTAGCACTTAATTCGTGTGTTATTTACTGCTGGTAGCACTTAATTCATGTGCATCTACTGATGATAGACTTAATTCAGGTGTTATCTATGCTGATTGCAATAATTCATGTGTACTGCTGTAGCACTTAATTCGTGTTTTTACTGCTGATACACTTAATCAGTGCTATCTACTGCTACTAGCACTTAATTCGTGTGTCATTTACTGCTGGTAGCACTAATTCATGCACTTAATTCATTGTGATATCTATGGCCTGATGGCACTCATGGAAAAAAGGTGTCTATCTACTCGCTTGATGGCAACTTAATTAATGTAGTTTATCTTACTGCTGATAAAGCACTTAATTCATAGTTGCTAAAGGTCCATTATCTACTGCCTGAATAGCATTATGTGCTATATACTGCTAATAGCACTTAATTTCAGGTGTTATTCTACTGCTGGATTGGGCACCTTCATGATGTGTTAATCTACTGGCTATGGCACTTAAATTAGGTGTTATTCTACTGCTGATAGCACTTAATTGATGTTGTTATCTACTGTCTGATAGCAACTAATTTAGTGTTATCTACTGCTGGATTAGCACTTTATTGCTTATCTCCTCTAATAGCAATTAATTTCATGTGTTAATTCTACTGCTCTTGATGGCACTTCATGGATGTGTTACCTATACTGCTGATAGCACTTAATTTGTGTTATTCTACTGAATGATGCACTAAACTTCATGTATTATCTTACTTTGCTGATAGCACTTAAATTTATGTGTTATCTATGCTGATAGCACTTAATAAGTTGTTGTATCTAACTTTGCTGTCGATAGCACTGAATTTGTGGTTTCTACTGCTGATAGCACTTAATTCATGTATAATCTACTTGATGATAAGCAACTAATTTATGTGTTTATCTTACTGCTGATCAGCACTTTTAAATTATGTGTTATCTACTTGCTGATGCAATCTTTCATGATGTGTTAATCTTACTGCTGGTAGCACTTAATTAATGTGTGCTATTTCTAACGGCTTGATCAGCCAAAAAAACTTAATCATGTGCTTAAAGTCCAGTTTTTTGCCCACTGTTGAATTGGAAAAAAAATATTTTAGTACGGGGGACTGTGGAACAGACTCCGGACTTGTTCTAAGGTGGGAACTAGGAGTGTGAGAAACTTATAAAGTTAAAAAAAAACATGTTAGGAAGATGGTTTCACGGTTTCAGAGCAACAATAGGTGCATCATTTTTTTATTGTTCTTATCTTGTTCATTCTAAGAATTGTACAGAGGTTCTTTGTTTAAACCATAGGGAAGCAAAGGACTGTCACACCTGTTGATTGAAAAATAAAACTTCTGTTGTAATTGCTATATTAAAAAAAACAACCACCATTAGGTGCAGGTTTCAGCGAACTGAAAAGGGTTGCAAAATGCGCAACTTGTCTTCGCCATGTTTTGTGGCATCAGGGGAAATGTGCTAGGACAAATTCTGTGCAAGTAAGTTCCTTGCCAGTTGACAAGCGATTCACCGGAGTGTGTAGACCTCGCAGACAGACATGGAGAACCTTGTATTTTATAACTCATCTTAGGTTCTTTATATAAATCTGGAAAGTAACCAGAATCGGTCAGAGCTGCTCAAAATTCGGTGCCTTTGGAAAAAAACAGATTTGTCTTTGCCAGTAGCTACTCTAGCAAGAGTTCACCTTTAAAGGTCAAACCCAAATGGGATATCATTACATTACAAATTAAAGCTAATGCTATTACCTGATCTATATACAACAAAATTTCAGCTGTTTAGGTCAACAGTTGGAGGACTTATGAGGGTCAAAATGCAATTGCGCCCAACGCCAATTCCTAGATAGCAGCAAAATCGTTTATTTTGGTCCATAGGTTGGCCAGCACGGAAAATGAGTCATTGGTTAAACAGCCGAAGGAAGGAAATCCCCGCAGAGCGATAGTCAATATGCAATGATATAGAGCGATTGCCTTTCTACATAGAAATTATGATCAGTTTAAACAAAGCCGAAAGTAAGTTTGTCAAAAAACACTCTGTATATTTTTTTTTTTCAAATCAGTAGGGTCAATTTTGCATAAAAGTTCAAAGGTTTTCAGTACAAGGCAAAAATAACAATGATGCGCCGATTTATTTCACACTGTAAGTACACCAATATTGTTTTGTATTGCTATAACGTTTAGTTGTTAACGTTGGCAATATTGAGGATCAATCATCTTGAGTGAACATTTGAATGAAATCGTACATTCTAACAGAAAACCATGACATAAGAACAATATTGGAAGAATATTTGTATCATTTCGACCTACTAACTGAAAGCTTTTGAAGTCAGTATTCCCGATCCCCTATCCCTATTGAAGCAATCGCCATATTGTTGCCGAGTGTCTTGGTATTCATCACAACGGCCCATTATGCAGGGTGTTATGCATCAAATCAGACCAAATCTCGTGCAAGCAAAATAATAAACACGTCAATAGACGAATCTAGAATCAGTAGAAAACATGATCTTAGTCCAAAAAATAGGAATTATTTCTGATCTAGTGTTATGTTCAGATAACATACCGTTCGTTGACACGATCGTGATGCATGGAGTCGATTCTCACTTTCCAGCCCGGGGAGATTTGTTTTGCTTTGTGCACGTGGGAATAAACTAAGTATCCCAATCCTAAGAGCTCCTAAAATTAACATTTCGGTACTCTATTAATTTAATATAATAGTAAAATATTTAAATTTACCAATTAGAATTTCCTAAGCGTTCCTCGTAGTTTATAGTTGCCGGTGCTTGGGCATCGTCAACCTCCATATTTTGAGCTTCCCGAGGCATTGGCTCAAACAATAAGAAGATGTTGTTGCGCCAGAGGGATGTTATCGCCGGCCAAGTAACTTCTCCTTCATCGTTCTCATCAGTTGAATCCACAGATTCACAGCTTTCGCAGGCCATTTAAACCTCAGAAATCGGAATCTTCCTCAATAAATGTGCTGGCCATATTTAATGAAAATAGTGGGGAAAATGGAAAAATTTACCGGCGAACCTCTGTGCTCTGCATTCACAGCGCTTGAAGCGTGCAACCAGCTGTTCGGCTGTCATCCGGTGTACCTTCTATGACGTCACGCACAATGCGCCCAAATCGCCGATTTTACTCAGAGCAGACTCACTGGCTGGTGAAAAGGGCCTGAGATTTTCTCTATTTTTTTACTTCAGGAGTAGATTTGAAACGTAAAACCAATATATTTTAATTCTGGAATATATTCTCTATCATCTAGTACATACTTAATCTTCTATTTGGTATGAGCTTTAACGCACTGAGTACATGTATGGACTATTGTTATACCAAGCTGCAGTTATACTTCCAGTATAAATAAAATGTAGAACAGAGAGAATGACAGTCACACGGATTTTTTCTTGCACAACTGCAGTTTCAATATTTTAATATCATCAGGTGCAGAGTGTCCTCCTTTATAAAAAAAAAAGGAAACATGTAAACAAGCGAAACTGTATTTGCTTTGGTGTGCGTACGGAAACGTTTATGCGTACGCCTGATACCAACTCGTAATCAGTTACGCTGAGAGTGAAATACGCATATAATAACCTTGTACATGTGTCAGCTATACATATTGAATAAAAAGTATACAGAAATAAGAAGATTTTCCGCCACTAAACGTTTGTTGTTGTGTTCTGCTGTCACTTTGTAAAGGGGTGCGACAGTGAATTTGGGCAGTGCCCCAGTGTTGAGTGCACACTCGTCAATATGTGACGTTATTTCTTGGAAACGATAGTGCAAATTCGACGAGCCGCATTGAAGGGAATATTTTTTTTGGTATGTTTTGGATGACATGATTTGAAATCAAGATATTGATGTGTGTCGGTGGCCTTTATAAAACTATCAGTCTAGATTTTATTTGTAGCGGTCCATTGTACATCTATATCAAGAAATGGCAAATTGGAATTGCTCAAAAAGACTTGCAATGATAGACTGGTTGAGTGAATTTAGTATAGACCAAGTATCCAAGATCGCGCCCACTACTGTAATTGTTCCAAATGTTTTAGTCGGTCGAGATATCTAAGCCAGTGTTTTTTTTTCACATAATTGCTGACGCCTGGGTTTACTTTGGCGCTTAATCAACTGTCATATGTTTGTTCTAAGAATCCAGGAATCATGTGGCATATGTTGGAGGCCATTTTTCGTGCGCCATAGCTGTCCTGTACGTTGTTTGTAGAATGTATCGTTACAACCGCATACCGTTTGTTTTCAAGGAAAAGCAGATAGCTTCAGATATAATTGGCAGAAAGCGGTTTGGGCAATGGGATACGGATAATTTCTCTCCAGCCAATATCACAGCTTATACAATGTCATGAGGTAGTTTTTGTATCTAAACTAGTTACAACAAAACTAAAACACGAGACTCTTTGGTAGAAACAGAGTTAGGAAGTTTACGAAGAAAATCAAAGTCATCCTTTACATAGCTGTAAACGGTGCGGCCCAACTTAAAAAGTCTCCTAGTTTTCGAGTTAACACCCTCCCCTCGGTACAAACAAAACACAATCAACTTTATTTAAAGGATAATATATGATATCAAGCAAAATGATGGTTGTCGTTGAAATATTTGGTGGCAGGGCTGATTCTAGCCGAAAACGCATTTTGGGCTGCAAATTAAGCGAATTATTTTTTAATATTTTTTATTTAATAAAAAATAGCAAATATTTTTCTTTTTTGGGTGTTTTTTAATAAATAATAATTCAAAGAATATAAGCTGTGGGCCGCCCCTTGACCTTTGACCCGGCACATGACCTTTACCTCATCAACATAGAGGGATCGCATGGTGCACCTATGACACAAGTTTGTTCCAATTGAACTTCAAGTTTTCATTTAGTCATTTTACATTTTTAGCCCATTTTTTTCCAACTTGACCTCACATGACCTTTGACCTTCACCATGCCTTTGACCTCATCACTATAGGGATTCCGCATTGTGCACCATGAAGTCCAGTCCAAGCTAGTGGTTTGACCTGGAAAATTGCAACGAAATACTTTTTGCTGTAATTAAACTCCAATACATTCCAACCACATCATTAAAAATAGAAAAAAAATGGATGCTTGAACATGTTTTTCAGAATTATTGGTTCTTCCTTCATGATAACTCAGATTTTTGTAAGTAACCATGTATATCACATATTTTTCATATGGATTGACACTGTGAGATGACTTGTATATTTAGCTGACGTCAATACATATGCGGCCATTTTCCGCCAAAATCAAAAGTCACTATTTTTGCAGTAAATATTCAGTTTTTTTTTCTGCCTAATGTTTATCATTGCACATATTATTTGGCTTGGATATCCTAATTTATTACGTTTATTGTACTTGGAGTAATCATAATGCAAGTGGCTGTAATTTCCCTAAGAGCTGCCATTTTTCCGCCAAACCAAAGTTAATACTTTTTTACGTCGGTTTCTTCTCATGTAAATCCTGATATAGCCTTTTAAACTATCTACATTGTTCTTTGCATATAGGCAGCACTAATGTGTTGATGTTAGTGGAACCAGCTCACTGTTGATTGGTTGGGGTTTGAGAGTGATCTAACGGTGACGAAAGGTGGGCAATCCATTGAGAAATGTGATCACAGTCTGTGATGGAACCACATTGGCACTGGGATGGTCGCAGCCCCCATAATCGTCATATGCTGTTGAAACGACCGACCCCTGTGCGAAACCTGTTAAATGGTGACCCATTCCTTACGTGGAAGATTTCTACAAGGTGGATTTCTGTCATAGGTGTGATGTGAATTGTGTCTCCCGGATTGGTCCTGGCATGGGGAGTATCTAGCCAGCATGTTTCCATGTCTGTAAGAAGTTGAATGGGAGCTGGAGAGTTAAGCAGCGTGTCGACAGAAAGGGCGACGAGAGCGCAGTCTCTGTCTGTCTGCCGAGCTGGTGTGATCTTTGACATGTGAAGTAGCAGCAGTGTTTGTCTGTCTCAACGAGCCTTATTCGACCATTTATGGTTTATGATGTTTCGCTAAGCACTGCAGGTGCTATTCCTGAAAGCACTGGTAGAAATGCTGATAAAGTGGGACAAAGGCCGCCAGTAATGGTTTCTCATGGTCTCGTTGAGTACTATTGTGTCCAGCTCCCGGGGGGGGGGGGGGGCACTCCTATCTTGGAGGTGACACGCATGTAACGCTGTTAAGACCCCCTTTTCAGCATCGCTGTCCCCCAAAGACCCATACTTATTTTGAAAATGTCACCCAAACCCGATATTTTTTAGCAATTTTACCAACTGTCAAACGCCAAAGACCCATTTCTTGGGAAAGATTGGAAATATTTGGGTGAAATGTTTTTGCCAATTTTCTTAAAAAACCTTTGGGGGAAAAATTTTTGTAAATTTGTCCACCCAAAACCCCTTATTTTTGAGCATTTTTGCTGTCTCTCACCAAAGAACCAGAAACAGGGCGTGGTGTGTAAGTGGATGGTCTAGCACCCCATGAGATCCAGCAAAGGTGGAGGAGTTTATTCCTTGAGATACCTTGGCGCATACTGACTCGAGATGCGCCGATAAGTAAGCTGCTGATCAAGCTCAAGCTTCACTCCCAAGCTTCACTCCCAAGTATGTTGGTGTAGAATTGTATGGCAGAAGCGCTCCACTGAGATTGATTTGAAGCTGGCGATAGCCTCTTTGGTGTTTGAAGATGGAAGGCGTAGCGGTGACTGGCTTCACTCAGCTTGAGTCTTTCAGGTCATGAGATATCACACCACTGTTGAAATCTCATTTATTATGCAAAAACCAGAATAAAACAAAAATTATCGCTGGCGACACCTTTTTGACAACGTGATTTGGATTATTGTAGTCCATTCAGTACATCTTGTTGTAAATTTGTCCGAAATTTCCATTGCAGGCAAATAAAATTTTTCTTCAAAAATCTAGTTTTTCCCTGTCTTTCTATGAGAATTGGCATATAAGGAGGGCGCTATAAACGTACATACAATTCATGACCTCTGTAGGCCTATATGGCAGATTTCCCCGCAATGGATTTGTCTGATTTTTGCAGAGATAATAGCTCTTTGCATGAACCTACTTATATCAGTTGTCCAAATTGTGTCGCCATACTTGAATTTTTCTAAAAATAAAGAGACAATTTGCTGGGGTCAAAAACAGCTGTGATTACTGCAAGAAGGGCCATATCTGCAGTAAGTGTACTTTAATATTAGGGTCGAACTTCTGTCCAACTGAAGAAGGGCAAATCGTCGGCGTCGCCCATATTGTCCTAGATTTGAGGTAGATCGCTGATATACATATACAAGTTGAACAGCATGGGAGCCATTACTGATCCTTGTGGGACTCCGTTCCTCAACGACGCATGACTGCTCTTCTCATCACTGGTCTTAAGAACAAAGGAACAAAGGTTTGCAAGCATATTACCTATTAATTCCAAGGTGACGATCCGGGATGGTCCTGAGAACCTTGAGTGTACATGGTATCATATGCTACAGTAAGTTCCACCAAGATGACACCTGCCCTACGACGCTTCAAAGCTCTCCCATATCATTTTTTGTGGAGTTTTTAACATCTGATGGACAGCGCTCCAGCCACGGCGAAAACCCTGCTTTTTCGTCAGGTAGATGGGATTCGACGATGGCTCCAGCCGGGCCAGTATCAGCCTCTCAAGGAGTTTGAAGGAAACACACAGTAGTGATATTGGCCGGTAGTTTTCGGGGTTGTCAACACCTGTTTGGTTTGGGAGTGCGATGAGAGTAGCCCTCCTCCAGATCTCCTCCAGGACACTGCATGGTTGGTAAGGCAACATTGTAGAATTCAAGACATCGCGGGCCGCGGCCGCAGTGGATCACACTCTGCTGGTTTCTATCAGGCCCCTGGGCCTTTCCCCTCTTATTTGGCTAATAGCAAGGTACACTCTTCGTGTGAGAACGATGTTGGAAGTGACCCGTCCACGACGGGCTCGACGAAGTTTAGTGATCTCTTTTTTGACACTAAAGCGAGTGTAATCCTTATCAATATCCTTGAACGACCATTTGCTAGAGTTGCTCGCTAGTGAGGGTTGGCAGACAAGACATTGTGATGTCATCATTTGTGCTCTCAGTACCTTACATGGATAGTTTGGGGACGTTATAATATCTCATTTTAATGAAATTGTATAATTCAAAAATGCTTTAAAACGTTCATAGTTATTATGAAGCCTTGATGGGTCTCTAACATATGCCAAAATTTTATGCTTCTTAAGCGTTTTAAAAGGCAAGGTTCCGGTGTCTTATAAAAGTGTCCCCGTGTGACTGAGTGTCCTACCCCCGCCACCAAGCCTTCTATTGTGTTCTCCATTGCGTGCTGTTGGCATCATTTGTTTTCGCACGTATCCAAATGGCCTCGTCTAGCAAGGTCACGGTTTATCCGTACATGTGCTATGGTAGCTAGGGCCCCCTCTCCTGGGGGGACCCTCACAATGTTTCTTTACACCGGGCATTAACCTTTGGCAATAGTATGAAAAGGGCCCGGGGGGTCTCAACACAAATGATCATACGGGGAGTTGCCACAGCATCGGTCCCATTTTCAGGCTTCTGGGTATATCATGACCCCTTTTTTCAGCCCAATTTGGTATAGCAATGGTCGTTTTTTCAAAATTTTTTCTCAAAATTAGGTCAAATTTCTCAATCGGAAACCAAAAAATTGGCTAAAAAATGTGTTGGAAAATTAGTCAAATTTCCTCAATCTAAAGCCAAAATTCTCCAAATTTGCTTAAAATGTCAATTTTGCAGTGAAAAAGGCAAATTTGGGTTAAAAAATTTGGCCCAAAAATCTGCATCTCTGGTATAGCTATGAGTCCCTTTTTTTTGGCAAAAATGTATAGCTATGATCCTACTTTCCCTAGTCTCCGGAGGCCGTCTCTACCCAACCAAACTTAGATCCCCACCCCGGGAAAAGGGCTCATGACATATATCTCAGTCATTATGAAATTGATTAAATTAATACTTTAACATTTCCATATATCATGAAGGCTTGATTAATCTAATATTGCCAACATTTTCTGCTTTTAAAGTGTGTCCATAGCCATGGTAGCCTTAGCAAGAACTAGATTTCCCGGTCTGACTCTATCGGCCGTCTCATCATTTCCCTATTTACAGTACATGATAGGTACTTTGAGTGAAATCTGTTAAAATATTTTATTATTTAGTCCAAAACTTTTTCCGTGTGATTTTAAATTCCACGGGTCGTTCTGCTTCTCTGTGCCTCTCCGAGCCAGCACGACAACAAATACCGCCACCATATTCGGTTATTTAAAAGGATTTAGTTTTGTTTTTATTATAAGTATGTTATTCAGCACTATGGATTTACTGTTCACATCAACAGATATCAAAATTACGTCAAGATTAGAAAGTTCAATGATATCAGAACAACCGTTGAACTACATCAAGTAATAGGACCTGGAGTGGTCTTTTAACAACAGTTTAATGTTTTAACACATAGTTTTGTGAATTTACATGTTTCACGGTTTCAGTCCAATTTTAGCATCAAATGTCGATATCTAGACACAGAGCAGCCTTTTTTATCTAAATTTTTCATAAAAACATTGGCGGAAATGGTGGCATTTTAAAAATTGCGGCCATTTTTGTATTCAATTGGCCCTCTCTGTAAAACATTTATATTATATCATACGAACCTTGTATAATGCTATTCGTTGTGTGATATTTCCCGTTTGCCTATATTATAGGTCTGGCGGCCATTTGGTTTTATGAAATTCATTCTTTCCCCAAGCATCAGTTTTTTTTCTATTGTTTAATAGTTAATGTGGTAGGTTCTTAGAGATGTTTCCAACAAAATCATTTCTGTTCTAATTTTTTCCAAGTATAGCTATTATTTTGCTAGGTTGACTGGCCTCATGACAGAAGTTTGGTCCAATGAAGTTCAACTTTTCAATTGAGGTCAATTAAAAAAAAAAACTCAACAAATTTTGTGACATCACACTCCACACATACATCCATAACACCCATACATACACACGCACAAAGATTGCTAAGTGGTCCTGCCAGCTATAGCTGGCGTCCCACATTAAAAATCTGTTTTTTTTTGGTATCCATTTTTTTTTTTTTTGTTTTGGTATATGTTTTATACATTGCATAGAGGGTTCGCTAATACTCCGTTGTGGTGACATGTGGATAAAAGGATTTTTTTTTAAGGAAAAACGGTGATTTTGGGGGTAAAATCTACACCCCTTTATATATCTGTATAAACTGAATCATCAGATAAATGGTAGAGATTGATAGTATTGGCACATGATGTAAATTTGTTTACTAAGAAATTAATAACTCTTGATTTTCTTAATGTTTTTTAGCTCAAAACGGATTTTTGGATCCAAAAACACCCGCCGCCAAATTTTTTACCACACCCTCATTTTTTTAAAATGATTTAATTATATCTTTTGAATAGAAGTGGTTGCGTTTTGTTGTACCCGGAGGGGAGGGGTTTGTCGAAATTTTGCAGTCCAAACTGCTCCACTATGGGGATCTTCTCAGGCGAATGGTTCCAGTACGGAACCATTCACGTGTTATCTACTTCTGATATCACTTAAATTGACTGCTCATATCACTAGTTATGTTTTATCTACTTTAATAGAGTGGAAAATGGGTAAAAATTAACCGGAGGTAATACCATCACAACATATATCACTATAACGCTCTTGCCATGCTGCACTCAGAAAATGGTTGTGAAATTTGGTAACCTGTGTGGAGGTCAACTATGGGTCATTTAGAGGTCCTCCGAGGTCATCTGAGGAGCCTGTGCGAATCACGGGTCGCCCGCTAGTTAACATACAGGAGTAATTTGACTGATTCAAAACATTGTTTTTTCTGAAAGGCATGTATGCCAAGGTTTGTGGGAATGTTTCACCGACTTCCGCATCTTTTGATAATTCAGATTTTTATCTTTTTTCGTTGGTAAATTTCAACTTCTGTGAAACTTCTTTTTCTTTCACAATGTTACACTCGAATATCTTTCATATCCTCACTACGAAATGCATTGCTTTCAAATATCCTACTTCAGGGTACCACGGTCCCAAATGGGTTTCCCATTTTTAGTCAAAGAATAAGTGTAGAGCATTATATTGACCCTAGGGCCCTAAGACCTTTGACCTCCTCAACTGTTTTCAACATGACCCCTTGTCTCAATGTTATAAGCATACCAAGCATAAGCGTTTGAACTTTTTTTGATCCACACTGGCACTAAAAATAATCGGTCCTGACCGCTGTGTCGCCTGCCGTCCGCGGTTGTGAATGATAGGCCAACATGAACCTTTGACCTTGATGTTGACCTTTGACCTCGAAACAAATGAGGGTTTGATGTAAACTCCATAAACCAAGTTTTGGTTCAATTGAACTTCAACTTGACCTTACATGACTCTTTGACCTCGGTAGGGACCTTCGCCCTCATCAACAAATGAGGAACCCCATGTTGCACCTATGATTCAGAACTTCAACTTTTCAATTAGTTAAATTGTTACATTTCAGCCTATTTTTACAACTTGACCTCACATACCTTTAACCTTGGCAGTTACCTTTTGACTCATCAACAATGGGGGATGCTATGTTGCACCGGTGACCCAAGTTTGGGTTTAAATCCATCAAAAGTAAGAGGATATTACAGGCAATGGTTACCCTTTTTCAAACAACACAACCATCAACAACAACAGACATAACCAGACACATCAACAACCGTGGACAAAGTGTCCCTATATGTGTCTTCCTGCCTTAGGGCAGGCGACATAAAAATTAATGTTGAAAAAAAGTGCAACCAAAAACTGTATACTAGAGCAATATAATGACCCTACTATGTGACACCCTGAATGACCTTTCATCACTCACTGTTATTCACATAAGACCCCTTGCTCAATATCAGTATAAGTCTGCAGGAGGGCCCATATGGACTTGCCAAGAGTTTGCCACAAATGTTTGGATGGTTTTCAGGCAAACATGACACAACTGATCCAAATCTCAATGATGCAACTTATGAGCCATTTTGAGATTGTAAGGTTTGTGTGTGTGTGGGGGGGGGGGGGGGGAATAACAGGGGAAAATTTTGTAAACATTGCATATAGGGTGAAAGATGTATAAACATGTTTATCTAGTCCTAAAGAGTAACAAAAGCATAGTTTTGCTCATATCTCACAAAAGCCTTTTGTGTTTGCACAACAGGGGCCAAAAACAAATGTTTAAGGTCACAAGAAGAAGATATTTCTAATTCTAATGATCCGATTTGTTTGAAATTGTTCGTACAGGGCGAGTAAAAAAAATGTACACTCAAATTGAGCGATTTTTCATGTAAAACCCTCCTGTGCTATTCATGTTTTTTTCTTCCTCAGTACATCCACCGGTTTGTTATTCTCATAAAAAATTATGGCTTTAAAAAAATTGATTCACACGTTCTTAAGTTACAGTTGCGGCAGTGAAAGTCCCAGATGTGAAAGACGAAAACAAGTTTTACATGCTAACTGTAACCCAAAGAGTATTCTTGGTTTTTGTGTCATCTTAGGGGTTTGCAGCATATCCTCCATTAAGTACATTTGGGATAATGTTTCAGAGAGGACCGGTAAGCATAACCAGTAGCGAGTGGGGGGGGGGGTAAGGGATGGGATCCCCACTCAAAATCCTTGCTCCCCTCCTGGCCCAATGAGATCGGAAAAGGACTAAATTGATGGTATTACATACGGTATTCCCCTTTGCAAAATGGGTTTTAGTGGATGCAAAAAAAGATATTGTTCCCCTGCCTTCCTCTCTCCCCAATGAAAAATGTTGCCAGCGCATCACTGGGGTACAAAATAATATTAATGAAACTCAGTTTTGCAATTGACACAACAATTCTGCAGCATTAGTTCAAATTGCATGTTAAAATGTAGTTAAAAACTTCGAAATTCATGTATAGGCCCCCCAGACCGCGCAGAATTAAAGCATTAAAATGTTCCTCAAAGTGGGTAAGAGCAGAACATAAGGGACCACAAGGTTTTCAAGGCTGTTGTGAATGAAAATAGGATAGACCAGCTTACATTGTTGTTTTCGTACATGTGTGTAATCATTTTTGGTATGTGCAAAAATAACTGATTCCACAGCTGCCATAATTTTATGATTGTGGCCGATTTTTCAACCTAAAAAAGGTCAGGAGGTGTCCACACCTAAAGCTGTACATGAAATTGAGTAACTTTTGTTTTTTAACAGCACCATAAAAATACATATTGTTAGAGACCATTGTGTGATTTAATGGCATTTAGTGGAGTATCTTCTACTATTAGTTTATATTGATTAGTGATAATTAAAACACCAGTGTAGGCATTACGACCCCTGGAAGACAATAGGTTGTGAAATATTACAATGTCAAAAATATGTGTATTTCATATAGTAACCATAGTAATTAAGGGGTGCATTTCGTGATCCTAGCACATTCATCTTTGTTTATGATTCAAAAGATTCCCTCAAGAAAAGGTTATTTTCCAAATTTAGTTGAGCTTGTGGCGCGGTGCGTTTTGAATGTTATGAGCGAATGTTTTCAAAACACGCTGCCCATAGACCATGTGGTGCTGTATTTTCTGTCCCTGTTTACGGACAGAATACAAAATTTCGAATTTCTTCTTATAGTAGATCGAATATGCACATAAGATTTGGCACACATACTATACTCATCCCAACATTTCAGATGACCTAAAAATCTCAAAATTCATATTTGCTATATGCAAGGTAGCATGGTCCGTGACTAATGCATATGAGCAGCTTGAGCCTTCACATCAACCAAAGTTTTGGAGGTCGGCATCTCTCCACCAGCACCCAGAGCCCCAGCACCACAGAGCCACGAAGGCACTTTGAAATCCGCACAGCAGAGCCATCAAAACCACAGAACCACGAGAGGCACTTGAATTCAGCAGCCGCAGAGCCAGCACCACCGGCCAACGATAGGCACTTTAAATCAGCACCACAGGGCCGCCCGGTTTGGCATTTAGGTATCACATGAAGGGCATAATTTTGTCCTCATTACTGTCCTGAAGTTATCAGCTCAAATCCCTTCTTTAGATACAGCTAAAAATATACCGACTTTCTGGATATCCAGCCAGAAAATTGCTACACAGTAAATTATTGAAAGTTGTGATACACATAAACACTCTCAATCAAAAAGTCTTTACCCGCATTTTGCTCAAACTTAGAATAATAACTATTTCGGTGACACTTCATCGTACGTATAAATAATACCACTTCAAAATCGAACATGTACCTTTAAAAGAACTTACTCTCTTTGTATAGACCTATACATCTAAAACCATCACAATGAGATAAGAGTAAAATCAATGATCTTCCAGTGGTTCAGATCACTGGGTTCAAACCCTGGTTCCATCATTCAAGTGGCTCGGTACTGTTGGGATTATAGATGGACCATCATCCAGTATTAACAGTATCTTTGTTTAAAAAGCAATCAATGGACAGATTTCAGTCTTATATAACCAGTACCACAGAGCCTGTCTTATAAAACCAGCACAACAGAGCCAGTCTTATAAAACCAGCACCACAGAGCCAGTCTTATAAAACCAGCACCACAGAGCAGTGTTATAAAACCAGCACCACCGAGCCGGTCTTATAAAACCAGCACCACAGAGCCGGTCTTATAAAACCAGCACCACAGAGCCAGTCTTATAAAACCAGCACCACAGAGCCGGTCTTATAAAACCAGCACCACAGAGCCAGTCTTAAAAACCAGCACCACAGAGCCAGTCTTATAAAACCAGCACCACAGAGCCGGTCTTATAAAACCAGCACCACAGAGCCAGTCTTAAAAAACCAGCACCACAGAGCCGGTCTTATAAAACCAGCACCACAGAGCCAGTCTTATAAAACCAGCACCACAGAGCCAGTGTTGTTAGGGATGCACCAATAGACTTCAAGGGGGGGGGAGCAGGAAGTTTTTGAAAAAAACTTGGAATCAACTATGTGTAGCAAAAAAAAAAAAAACTTGACGCACTTGATGAGTAAAAAAAAGAACGTTGGGCCCGCCCAACTCTGATGCAGAAAACAAGGGAGTTGTAACAAAACACTTGCCGCCAAAGGCGCGACAAAGAAAACAAACTTGAACCCGGCCCTAAACTTCCGGCTCACCCCCCCCCCCCCCCCTTTGAAGTCTCAGTCCGGTCCACAACATGTTAAGTGTTGCACGAAAAGCACGGTAATAATCTAATCTAATATATAAACACCGGGCGGGCCCGTGGTCCTAATTTTCAAGGGCCTCTCTCTCGTGGGTCCTGTTGCTGGCCTCTGCGGTGCTGGATCGGAGGGACATTAGCTGCCAAGTTGTGCTCAACATGTGTGTCAAAGGTCATTAAAGGAACTTCCGGTTTCCTATGTGAAAAAATCTTCAAAAATTCATATCTGTAATTTGCAAGGTACCATGGTTCAAGGGACTCATGCATATGAAGCAGCTTCAGACTCTTCACAAAATTTGTGCGCGGTGGTATGGGGTCAAAGAATCATTTTATTCACATGGTTAGGTTCGTGCTTTGGAGCACAATTTGTCTTCTAGTTTACAAAGGGCGCCGTCGCAGTCTTGTTGTGTTTTTGATGCGTTCTTTCTTCTTTCTTTCTGGCACATTGTGCGTCTAAGCTTCAGTCATGGTTTCGTATTCTGACAAGACTTATACCAAAAAACCGCCGAGCCGCAAATTTATATCCTATTGATTTGGACCCCTGTCTGACCTTTCACCTGGCCACAGGCATCAAATAGTTAATCTTAATTGCCAAAAAATCTTCTTCTACAGGATTATGCCGATATCATCTAAACTTTTTCAGACGATCCACTGACCCATGCTACATATAGGGTGTTCAGGAATGAGTCAAAGGTCATTAAGGGGGCACTTCCGGTCAAAAAACCATAAAAAAAAAATATTTAAACATTTTCAGAATTTTTACTCAAAATGTTAAAAATGAGCAATATGATATACCCTTCAGAATGAATGTATCTTAGCTGATATATGCAAGGTTATTTTTATTTTAGGGGTCAAAGGTCATTTCTACAGGTCACTTCCGGTTTTGAGCTAAATAATTTTAAGATTGTATCTCCAAGAAATAAGGCAATGCAGATTTTTTTTATTTAAACTGGAACAATGACCATTTCGGCTGGTAATGAGGTTTTTTTTTATACGGGGTCCAAAGGTCATAAGGGGGGGGTCAAATGTGTCAAAAAAATGCTAAAAAAAAGACCAAATTTCAGCCTTCTAGGAAAGCACAGATAAAGCCAGTTATGTTACAGTTGGATGGTGTAACATTAATAGTCGGGTTAGGTCTATGCTAGTATTGACCCAAAGGGTCAAAGTTCAAGGTCAAAGTTCAAGAGTTCAAAAATTACAAACCCAAGCTCCGATTGAGCTGAAATTGTCAGGAATAATCCTCGTGACATCATTAAATACAAATCAAGTACCAGTTGACCCAATCCGTGACCCAGGGGTGGTCACGTTATAGGGTTTAAGGTCAACTCCACTGACATGCTTGGATTGAGTTGAACTCAATAATAATGATCACTTGATAACGGCTGTTAACACATAAAAATAAATTTAACGACATCTGTGACTCATTGGTCAAGTTATAGGCATGGGGTCAAAGGCTCATTCAGATTCTTATTCCAGGCCAGTCTTGTTCGCATGTCGTATGCATGGCTAGTTCTTCTTTCTTGACCTTGTTCACGAATGCACTAGTGCCAGACACTTGGTCAGATTGCAACGAGAATTGGCCACAAAGAACCCATGACCAAGGTTAAGGTTCATATAGGGTGTTTACAGTTTTGACCATAGGGGTCACCTAGGGTCAATGTCACGCTAACACCCTTTTACCCTACTTCACCACAGTTCGTCATGTGACGGGCCGGGGAAGCAAATGAAAGTGGTTGCGGGGAGCGGGTTGTTATGAGTGTCCGTTGTAAGCTGTGCAGCTATTTAGGCCGACAGCTTATAACGGGCGTGCAGTCCTGGCTTCTATGAGATTTTGGCCCGAACTTATGCTCCAGGACCATAATTATGGTCCGCAGGACCATATGGTCCAACCTCCTGCGCGAAGCGCGGAACCCTTTGAAATGTTCGCTTTTCAAAACATGTTCCAATGCAAATTGATACAAACAAATTTGACAATAATTGCTTATAGGTATGATCAGTGTAAAGGTCAAAGAAGGTCAATGCCAATTGGATTATGTTGCCCCTGACCTATTTTGTGGAAATGCATAATAAACTATGCATGGCATATGCTACAAACTTTCCTTATTTGACAAGCCTTAGCTTGATGACCAATTTTCGTTCATTTTTTAACTTCGATATTGACCCTGTACAAATGGAATTGACCTTTTTTGCACTTTTATCCATTTTTACCCAATAACTCTAAACCAATGTCCTAGATTGATACAACTATACATTTTTGAAATCCTTATTACTAGAACGGACAATATGGCATACATTTCAACCACGATTGAGTTTTAAAGTTTGATCCCTGTGTAATTAAAATTGGCCCCTAATTGAAAAAGTACACCACAATTTACACCACTAACTATCTTGAATTGATGTAGAGGGTCCCAACTACTACCAATGTGTCAAAGCTGAGATGTAGTGGGACATGAACCTTTTTGACCCAAGTCCTTACACTACACTGCTCTTATAAGTCTATGGCTCTTAGTTGGCGATCATTAAACATTGAACAACGCACCCTCGTGGGACTTGGTATTTATTAACTCTTCGGTAACCTGCCTCATGTATTTTTTTATTTTTATTTTATTGGTTTTGGTTTGTTGCCTTATGTTTTAGAGGTAAACACTGATCTTCAGTTCAAAGCGATGATAAGTGAAAATCCTCTCCATTGAACAACTTCATTATTTTGTAACTGACCATTAATTTTTGAAAGTGTATCAAGTGATTCAAGTGTACCCTCTCTTTGTCAAGTTTCATGATTGAATATTCTCTCATTCATTTTCAAGCTAAACACCTTACACACTTGAAGGGTGGTCAGTAGTTTTTTTTTTTACTTGAGTTATGCCTACATTTCACGCATTGTATTGATTATTGTTAACCACGATGGAGCTTACGTTTGTTCAAAGTGGTTTTTGACTATTCTTCTCTACACAGCCGCCATTTGTTATTGAGCTCTGTTTTTCAACCCGTCATTTTCCCAGGTTTCTAACAAGATGTTTCAGGTAATAAATACCTTCAAACAAATTTAATTTCCACCCCACTTTTTATAAATTTTAATTAATACACACATTTTTAAAATTTTTTGGATCACTCTGTAGGTATGAACAAGGTTTAAAAAGTTAAATATATAGTTATGGTTTAAGTTAATGTTTTGAACTAAGTATAAGTGCTCAGGACAGTTTTGTACATCAAGCTTTGTCTGGGGGTGAGTACGGGAGGGGATGACCCCTTCCTGCGCGAAGCGCGGAACCCTTGGAATTGTTTCTCTTTCCAAAAACATTTCTTTCCCATGCCAATTTGATACAAACAATTTGAACTATGCTTTAGGTATGATCAACGTTTTAAAAAGTAAATAATAGTTGATGGGTTATGTTTTGCTTGCATCAAGCAGAAAGTGTTCATGTTAGGTTCCTATATCAAGCTGTCTGGGGGTGGGTGCGAGGGGTGTCCCCCCCCGCGCAAGCGCGGAACCCTTGGAATACTTGCTTCCAAACACATTTGCAAATTTGCTAGAAACAATTTGAAATAAGGCTTAAGGTCTGATCAACGGTGTAAAAAAGTAAATATGTTTAATGGGAAGTGTCAATGGATAGTATCGAGCTTCCGGCGAGGTTCTGGGTCAAAGTCGGACCCTTGCAATATTCCACTTCAAACACATTTTCTCATGCAAATTTGATGTAACAATATTATTTTACAATGCATAACCACCGTTTTGCAAAGCAAATCAATTGTTTTTAGTTTTTTTGGCCTGATGTAATGGCCGCAATGTAGCATGCATGTGCCGCTTAAGCGATGCGGGTGTGGGTGCCGGCGAAACTTAGGATAGTTAATTTCTCAATGGCATTATTTTCTACTTAATAGTTGATAGACCCAATTAATAGTATATAGGCTTACTTTGAGGTAACGGTCTGAAAGGATAACTAAATGGCCCGTAAGGCTAATTTTGAATGAAGCACGTCAAAGTCGGTGCACGCATGCGGAAAGGTTTGGGCAAAGGATGTGGTCGCCAACGTTCAATGACAAATGTGTCATCATTTCTCAAATCTTGGAGAAAGAAGCCCTACACTTATATTTGATCTGTAATGACTTTTAAAAAACCGCGCGTTAGCGTGGAAATTCTTTTGAAAATTAGGGGTATATATAGAGTATTTTCCATCTAAGTAACATGGCAATTTTTTTCCCCTGTATTTTCACGGGAAAGTATTTTAACCTCTTATAAGGTGGGTTGTAATTTTTTTTACTGGAAAGTGAGGATTTTTTTTGTTGCTAGTATGGTGGGTGAATTTAAAAAAAAAAAATTAAGTCTAATGGGGGGTCCCTAAGGGCCCGGGAAAACTTTTGTTTTATAGATTGGGCTCTCGTGTAATGTTAGGGGGAGTTCCTTTATATATCAAGCGACCCGAGGGGGGTGGTAGGTGCGTGCCCACTCCCCGCGCAGCGCGAAAACCCTGCAATGTCCAAAAAAAAGCATGTTCACTCGTGCGCCACCATTCCTGATCGAAAACATTTGAAAATTTGGAAGTGGTTAACGTTATAAAAATGGTATTATGATCAAAGTAAAAGTGAAAATATAGTTGGATTTCTTTTTGTATTAATAATTTAAATCATATGTATAGTGGGAGAGCTTGTTAATCAAGCGACACGAGGGGTGTGGTAGTGGTGCCCCCCTCCCCGACGCAGCGCGAAACCCTTGCAAGTCCAAAACGCATTTTCTCGTGCAAATTTGATCCGAAACCATTGAATTTGTAAGTGTTCCACGTTTAGATAAATGGTATGATCAAAGTAAAAAGTAAAATTTTTTTTTTTTTTTTTTTTTTTTTTTTTTTTTTTTTTTAAATTTGGTGAATTTGGAGAGTTGCTATATCAAGCGACAAGAGGTGTGAGTGGGTGAGGGAGGCTCGGAAACCTTTGCCAATGTTCAATTCCACAACACATTTTCTCATCAAATTGACAATTTGAAATATGCAAGTTGTCTACTATATAATGCTTGTAAAGAGTTTCAAATATGCCCTTTTTAAAAATCCATACAGAAAACAAACAATATAGGCCCTGCACTGAAATCGGTCTATAACTCCTTATAGGGTTGCACAAAGATTTTGGGGCCGGGGTAGGGACGACGGCTTCCTTGGATCCGCAATTGATATCTACCTTTAATTTCTGAATACCCAACTTATTTAAGATAATCGACATTAATTAATTCCACATTTCGCACGATCTCCAGTTTCACTCTTTCTCTCGCTATCTCTCCTCTCTCCCCTTCTCTCTCTCACCTCTCTTTTTGTTTCTCGCTCGCTTTTACTCTCTTTCTCTCGCTCGCTCTCTCTTTTTTTTTTTTTGCTTCTCAAAAAGTGGTGCGGCGATCGCCGCACCTGGCGCATAGCTTGCGCCGGCACTGGGTGATAGCGATGCAATTCGGTTCACAGTGATTGCCGAGCCCTGGCCATATGGCTTGTTCAAAGATTTTGAATCCAAAGGTATTAGGCGGCCAAAAAAGTGGCAGTCATCATTAAAACCTCTTAATATTTCAAAATCTACTATGGAGTTACACAGTAGGCTTGATCTGAACCATACTTCGTCAGAATAACCGTGACCCAAGTGTCATACAGGGTGTTCAACAGATTGGTGGTCACAGGTCATTGCAGGTCATTTACAGGTTCAGTCGCTCTTACCCTCCTTTTTGCTGTTTCCGCCACAAACCAATTGCTATAATCACTAGACCTGGTCAGAAGAACCGTCGACCCAAGGCCCGTTTTGGTGGCAGAAGAGATTGTGGATTGACATATGGTCATTCACGGGGAGGTGCGGCCAAGAATCCAAATTCAGAACATCGCCATTGGTTTAACACGAAAAAGTGAAATCTTGACGAAAAAATCTGAATATTTTCTTATCCAAAAACCGTTGGAGTTGAAGAATCAACTCCACTGGAAGGGTTATTCTGATTTTTTTTTGTATGAATAACGAACGAGGACGGGTCGTATGTGGGTCATGGGAACACCCATGACCGACCCACATCAAAGCACCCAAATTGGTTTGTGGTTTGCACTCAGTATTGCATTGTTAATTTTTTTGACATTTTTTGTGATTGCTATATGAATGAGGCTTGGCCGCCACCGCCTGGTCATTCAGAGGCCAAACCAGGGCGATCTCTCTAACCCCTCAAGTTCAACAGAGCTTCGGTTACCGTATCCCACTACCACCGCGCCCATCCCTATTCGTTTCAAGCAACTTGGAGTCAACTGGCCCCAAGTACAAACTTGCCCTAAGTACTGGTACCAACTCGCCAAGGTAGTACCAACTCGCCCCCACGTATATCGTATACAAACTGGCCCCAGGTCAGAAGAACTGACGACTGACCCAAGCCATTATAATGTGTATACAGATTGGGGTCAAAGGTCACATGGGCAGCAATTTGTCACCGCATGGATGACTTGTGCTTTCAAAAGCACAATCGCTTTCTAGTTTGCATTCTTGGGACTTCTATTATGAAATGTTTACCACAATTTAAGTCTCAATGTTGATAATAACAAACACCAAGTATTGACATCTTAGCTTGTCCAAGGACTAAGCCTTCAAATGTTGAAATCCCAACATTTCTCTCAACTCAGGATAAGTTACTATTCCATTGTGTCTTCTCAATTTCTTAATTGCCTGCAATGGTCCAAATGGATCACATTAGGTCTTAAAACATTGAGTACAAGATGGATGAAGCTGAGTGGATATTGCATATGTACATCAGTAAGTTGTAGTGGATTCACACATTGGAGGTAGTACATGTATGAGTAGTGAGGGTGGCGAGGGTGAGCATTAAAGTGCTATGCTCTTGTTAGGGAAACCAGATCTAGGTTTGAGCCTCAGTAGTGTTGTTCTTATTTGTGTGTCCAAAATGTTCAGTTAATCAGTGGTGCAAGTTAGAGTTTATTTTCAAATGGTGAAGCTGTGTGACAAGAAATGATTGATGAATTTCTTCTCACCTACTCAGTGTGCAAGAATATGTTGTGGGTGCTAGGTGCAGGGATTGAGGAGGCCATGGACAGAAATGAGGAAAATGGAGAAAAAGAGGAAAAAAGGAGTAAAATGCCAAAAACAGGCTGAAAAAGAAAAGGCTAAAATTTTGGTCACTAAAAAAATTTCAAAAACGAAACAAGAAGTTGAATTGAGAGGAATGAGACAATCTATTTGGAAGAATTAACCGGCTCACACTTAACAAAGAGGTGGTGGACTACATTGTCAACAAATTAATCTGAGCAACTCCGAAGATATTCACTGTTTTGGAGTGCGAAACAAGCTGCAATATAAAACCGCCCAGAGAGGGGGGGGGGGAGGGGGGGGGGGGGGGGGGGGGGGGGGGGGGGGGGGGGGGGGGGGGGGGGGGGGGGGGGGGGGGGGGGGGGGGGGTGGGGGGGGGGGGGGGGGGGGTGGGGGGGGGGGGGGGGGGGGGGGGGGGGGGGGGGGGGGGGGGGGGGGGGGGGGGGGGGGGGGGGGGGGGGGGAGGGGGGGGGGGGGCTGTTACTCTGTCTGTTTCATTTCTTTTTGTCGTACAAATGCTTTATCATTTGGTGCCCAGTTTACAGCAAGACCTCACATAATATAACCTGCCTATGCTCCTGGCTATCCAGTAGTTTATTTTAATCGTTTCACAAACATTCTTAGTTTCGCTGTTTTGATTTGAAAAACTTGTTGGCAGATGGTAAATGTTACTACTACTCTACTTCCCATGACCCTATTACGTAACCTTACAGCAAGGAAAAATGCCCTTGATCATTGATTTCGCCAAGCGAGCCTTGGATATAAAAAGATCTTAGACAATCAAAACATCGTCAGGTGTGTGTTTGTTCGAAGTTTACTGTTGCAAATTACTGTTGCAAATATCAGCCACAATTGGTTTATTTCCTTTTAATGAGGAATTTCACACCCCTGATGCGAGATCCTAGTATTAGCTAATTAGTTACCTGAGACCTAAAAATGCAGACCTCTATTGAAAATACATCTGGTCTTCAGTGTAGCCTGCCATAATGGTTTGTGAATGGAGGCCTCCTATGAACCTTTGACTTGGTATGTGACCTTTGAACCTTGGTATGTGACCTTCTACTCATCAATAATTGAGGGATCCCATGTTGAAGCTTGTTGAAATCCATCAAGTAGGGGCGTATATTATAGGCAAATGCAGGTTGCGGATCCAGGATTCTCAATAGGGGGGCGCCCGTTCACTATTCGCTTTTAAATTTTCCTGCAACGCCTAGATTTTATATTTTTCAAGCACCAGAGAGCACCAACCAACACAACAAAGAAGCTAACCCCGCCCCTGCTATTCGAATTTTTCAAACAGAGTGAAAACAAATTGTACAGAAAAATTGTACAAATTGTGTCGGCAAGGGCGCCCACAAACAGAAAAGGTCATTTTCCTAGATATCACGGGCTCCCGGCTCCCTGGGGGCGGCAAAGGCATTTTTCTACATCTACAAGGCCCGCCCGTCGCCCTTGGTTTGCAAAAAATAGGGGGGGGGGGGGGGCGCGTGCCGGGTTCGCCCCCCCCCCCCAATCCGCCTATGGCAACTGGTAACCCATTTTCACAAACCGAGCAATAACATCATCACAAACAACAGCATAACACAACACAAACCATGTCAGGGACAAATCATCCCTATTGTCTTGGCCCGCAACACAAACTAGGGGTCCATCTCGGTTCTTTTAACTGCACTCATCACTCTAGGTTTCCGCAGAGTTGAGGATTTGCCCTGTGCTTTTGGGCATATAATTTGGAGAATTGCACAGTGATGACAGAACATCAATTGGCGGGATGCCCAGAGGAGCTATTTAAAAAGCCATGCTAAAAGTCTGTTCTAATACAGGGTGTCCCAAAAAAAACCTTTAAACTTAAAAGTGCCCCCCAATTTCAAGTTCTTTATTAAACTTTCATGCACATTATTTTTCACACTGTGAAATTATTATTTATTACTTTTCAACCGTTTGATTGGATCCAAATAACTGAACTGTGCCAATTGATAATCACGTTTGTTGTGGGCCGTCAGCTTATGCTGGAGGACCACTTAGCAATCCATTGGGCGTTTATTGATGTGTGTCCACTAACATGTTACGTTTTTTTTTTAAATTGACCTCAATTGAAATTGAGTTCAATTGGAACCAAACTTGTGTAATAGATGCACCACAAGGATCCCTCAATGTTGATGAGGTCAAAGTCATGTACAAAGTCAATGTCATGTGGAGGCAACTTTGAAAATAGGCCTTAAAATTAAAATTGACCCTCAATTGGAAAATTGAAGTTCAATTGGAAGTGGAACCAAACTTGTTTCATTGAGGTGCCACCAAGGGATCCCTCCACTGATCTCTACACCCTGGATGGCAAAATCTGGTGAAGCTGGGAGAAACCGGAAGTTGCACAGCGTTCCTTTTGCTTGCTCTCCCCAAAACATTCACTCGGTTGCATGGTTTCTATGGGATGAGTAATACATGTATGTCCTTTCATCAATTTACTTTTCTGGTCTATATCTGAAAAAATACCAAGCGTTTGCAATTGTAGGCGAAGTTGTCCCCGTTTTTGCCGGCAATTAACTGTTGGAGTAAAGTAAAAACGAATGTATTCTAGCAATTTTGTGCGACCGATTAGTGATGATCCTGGTGGGTACACGTCATAGCCTATATACACTTATACATAATACTGTAATTCACTTGCATTGTCCACTGTACTATAGACTAGTGCTGTGCTCGAAATGCTATAACTCCACGGGAATACTAGTATGGAGCGCTAAGTTAAATCCATTATCTTCGCTGGGTACATGTAGAAATGGATCACAATTAGGCCTAAGGGATAGCTTGTGATTTTTACATTTATCACAACAGTGTCAACTAGACTAGCTTATAAATCCATCCCAAGGTCAAGGACCAACATTTAAGTTCCTTCCAATTTTTTAATTTCTAAATTTTCCTGTTGATTTAAACAATTTTGTGCATCATAATGACCCCATAGACTGCAGTGCCTTATCGTTTTCTTCAGAGCGAGATTTTATCCGATGGGGGGGTCAGGGGTTTGTCTCGCCCCCAGGGGTACCCCCTCCATCCATCACTTGGGAGTGTACCACGCATATGTGTGCGGGCTCAGAAGGGGGAGTTAATAAGTGGAACAAATTTGGAGATTACTAATTCCTATAATATCTGTGAATATAGTAGTCAAACAAAGCACTTACTGCATGAATTATTGCGACTGTGAGCTAGAAAACCTAAATTATGGCATTTTAAAGACTTTTTTAAAAAAAACCCAAAAATTTTGAATCTATTTTTTGTTCGAACATACCGCCCAACTTGAAATCAAATCGATGAATTGACAAACCTTGCATCCTACGCGCATTAATCGCCTAATCGTCCCTTTTCTTCCGTAGTTCAACCCTTACAGTTTCCTATTCCTTTGTACGTGCACTAACCGGGTTCTTGGTTGAGCAAAAGGGCCGCGGTGCAATTTCCGGTTTCCTCACGGTTCGAGGCGTCGATAGCCTATCCAGTGTGTAGAGATCAGTGGATGCCCTCATATGTTATGAGGTCACAGCTCAATATGCCAATGTGTCAAGGTCGAGATCGGCCCCACACTTAGATTCTTTGAAATAGCGAGCGCGAAAACCGAAGACCGCGAAATTCTAGTTTCACGTGGTGTACAGCGGGCAGGTTTTTTATGCATACACACTACACAATTTTGTGATTTGATGGTGTACTCGTGCTCTTTAATTTTTTTATGAAACTTTCCAATTGCAAATAAATTCTGACATTGCAACTGCTTTAGAAAATATGCTGCAAAACATATCACACTTACTCCTCGAATGTAAAAGAGTGAAATCACTCTTTCAAGGAGTTTTAACTCTAGGACCAGTCTTGTTGAAGTTAAATTTTACTGCTCTTAAAGGGTGAATTTTGTTTATGATTCACTCTCATCGATAATTGTCAGCTCTATAAGAGTAAAGAATTGACATGCATTCACTCCAAAAAGAGGGATATTTAACCCAACAAAGACTGTCGCTAGAGGGGTTGCCTGTGCGCTGTCTAATATTTAATCACTCAAACCTTTTGTACTTGAGATGTTGTTACAAATGTCTGGCAGCTCCCAGCTAAAAGGGTTGTCTCACATACTTGTGTACATTAGCATTTGGAGTCACTGCATACCGCGCTATTTTGTCATGACCAACCTTTTATAAAACAAAATTGTTTTGTGTTGGGGATCTCATTAAACCAGAGATGCCTGCATTAACGATTCTACCCGCCTGCGTTGCGCGGAAAAAATGAAATTTCGTGGGTTACAGCGTTATTTTCTCAACGAAGTATCCATTGTCGCAGGAAGGGAAATGGGCCCCCTGTCTCCGCCAATGTTCTCTCTCTCACTTTCTCTCCCTCGCTGACTTTTGTCACAAAACCGCAAGAGCTAAAATTAATTTTTTTACGGGCCCTAGGACCCCGGTCCCGGGGACAAATACCGCCCTTTGAACCCCCCTCGCTCCGTCGTACTGGGTCTCCTACTATCAAAAGACCATAATGTGGGCAGGAGCATTGTGTACTGTCATCTATGAGGACTATACAGGCCGACTCAGAGAAGGGAGATTCCAAGTGAGGGGCCCCTCAATTTTCTAACAAATCGGATTATTTGCATGCACAGGCTTGTCCACAACTTACTCACTGCATGAAATAGCTAAGATCAACGAGTTTGTCATATAGAAAATCACAAACTTTGTTCAAAATTCCAGAATTTTTTGTAATATGGTATCCAGTGGTACTTCTTTACTACCTAAATTTTTACTACACTACATCAAAACTGCAAAATCTGTTATGCATCTCAAACTTGGAATTGGGGAGCATTTAGGTATGACTTCTTTCGTTCTAGTTTACTATTTTTTTAAATCAATGCACCAAAAAATTGGTTACTGTCAAAATCTCTGATCAGCCTTTACATCAAGCCTGAATTGGGCACATAGTCTGATTAAATAATAATTCATTGTTTTCTACTCCAAAATAACAACCAGACAAGGTTTCTTTAAAATTATTCACCCAGCCATTTTCATTGAATACTTTTTGGGTCACATCGGGTGGTGTGTAAAATGCATACTAAATTATAGTCTTGATACTCATGTCAGCTTTACTTCAATGCCAGAAAATTGGGATAATCCATGCATGCGCACATGAGATTCCGATGTGGTCTATGGACAAGTTCACAGGAGCGAGTGCATTGTGGAAAGCAAATCAAAAATTTCAGATTCAATTGCATGATTGTCCCATTTTCCGAACACAAGTACAATTGCCGTTATTCCATAATTCAATACAACAGAAAACAAAAGAATTGACTTATTAGTGGTAAGAGTAGTTAAGAACGGAGTGCATCAATTGATGCAGTAAATCCTCAAGGGAGGGTTAGGTGGAATGTGTAGATTGTGGGGTCAAGGTCATGTAGGCATACAAGGTCATTGAGAGCATATAGCCCACAGGTCGTGGCCAGTGGTTATTGTATCTTGAGCCATTTTGGTGGCTATACAACTTAACTTGGAAGAATGGGTAGATATTTTGTGGGTCAAAGGTCATGTAGGGTCATTGGCCGAGTTCCTGGGGAAAGGGGCAAATAGGGCCCATAACGAGTCATGGTCTGGTTACATCCCCTAGAGTTCTGGACCTTGGTTTCTTTAATAGTATTTTGACTGAGGCGATGCCTCGGATTTGGCTATCATCCTGTGTTTTGCGATCACCGGCTTGAATGACCCTCGGGATTTGCGGTTGGTCCTAATGTGAACCTTGAATGACCCTGATGACCGTCCATGACCTTTAAAATTTCATATATACATCGACCACTGCCCACGGCAAGTCGCGCATGAATAAGCGGGGGTACCACAGTTTACCACCATTGTCTCCTTTTACTTTGAATGACCCCTGATGTACCTTTGATCCACTAAACCAATACAGACTCGGTTTTTCGTAAGGTCAAGGGGAACCCAACCACCAAGTTGCAGGAACGTGCGACATCCATCCTCCTCGGTCTGATAACATAATGCATGAGTCAGACATACACAGTGACAGACAGACCCCCGGTACTACCATATTGGAATAAGTGCAAAGGTTAGAAGCGTGGGGCAAAGGTCCTTTAGGTCATTAGAGGTCAATACTTACTTCAACTTATGATTCCACAATTTCCTCCGTTAGGCATGTTTGGTTGTCACTGTAAGTTATGTGCAGAAATTGGTATACTAGTGTGGAGCCCGTCGCTGCGCGTGGGTCGTCGCTAGCTGAGTATAAACCCTTATAACTGATGTTTTCAGAACGAACCAAGGCACATACATGGATGGGGCTAGAGGAGTTATAATTGTGCACTCAGGAAAGTATCAAGGCGGCATTTCAACACACATGTAAATACCAGATAGATAGATACAACTGGTTACATTACGCATCATGCCAGGTTGAGTCACAATGCTTAAAAACAACAAATGTGGAGCCTCGCTAATATTTTTTAGAGTTTTGCGTTTCCACATTGCTTGGCCCATAACATCAAAAAACTAAGCAAACGTGCATGCAGCGTCTTGTAAAAATGGACTGTATCAGACGATCTCGTACTGTTCAGGAGCAGAGCGTGAAAGGCCGACTCTTAACACCGGTCGAGAGAGGAATAGTAGGTTATTTCAGCCTGCAGGTACGCTGGGGCCTTAGCATGTAACATCTGAAATCTGGTTAGCACTTTAAAGTTACACACTTCCTAACTGGAGGCCAATAAAGCTCGGACACATGGGAAGACATGACATCACAGAGGCGTTTTTAATAAAGATACCCCCAATGACACTGATATGCCGGTACTGTATTCGACCTACTTAGCACCCCAAAAAAAACACTTCTGGGTGGCTTCATATCCATACTTCACGCAGGGTGGTATGAAAAACCAGCCCAAGTTTACCCACTATGACCCCATACCTACTCCGCTCCAAATAACCTCGAAAATGTGCCACAAAAATTGGTCGTGCAAAACTCTATCCCCATATCCAACCTCATATCCATACAATCACGGCCAAGTTTACCCCTATAACAGACCGCCCTGGCTGACCTTTGAACCCCAAAGGACCCCTCTAAAAACATGACCACAACCTTGTATGGCGAACGCTACCACCATACCAAACTCAATCCATCTCAAAGCACAAGCCATGTTACACCCGGCCCGATCACGCCCTGGATACTTCGACTCGCCAAAGACCCTCGAAAACATGGCCAAACAACTTGTACGGCGAAACTCTACCACCATCCCAAAAACTCATATCCATCGGTCAAAGCATCATCTTACGTTACCCAAAACGACCCCTGGAATACCTTGTGCAGAGCTGCCAACTTGAGATTTTGGAATCAGGGGAGCCTTTGATCTTGGAAGTCGATAGTTGATATAGAATCAGACGGAGATTTAAAAAAATAGCGAGCATGTCAGTGTAATCTACTCCTCAATAGTGAAAAAAAAAAATACGCCAATTGATATTGTTTTTAAAGGATCAATTGGAAAAGCTTTCCACATTAAGGAACGTCAGAAAAATAGGAACTTAGTCCCACTTTGGATTTTTTTAAAAAATGACAATGAAAAGGTTGAAGTAAAAGTCCACTTTAAAGGTCGTACTTGAAAACGAAGCCACCTACATAGTTATAATGAACTGCAATCAATGAGATAGAGCTCTTCTAAATCAAGCTGTCCCGAAAAAAATTGACAGGGCTTATCCGCCTTATGACACAGCCCGCCCCCATTTTAATAGGAACTGTCAGATTGTAGGAACTTTAAGTACGCTTGGGATTTAAAAAAAAAATATTGAAATGAAAAGTCCGAAGTAAAGTCAAACTTAAAGGCTCCTAACGTGGTGGGGAATAACGGAGCCATCTCACAAACATTTGACACTCTGCTCCGAGATGAGCTCTGGTAAGAGCTCATTAAAATAAAGCTTTAGAAAAAAATTAGACAGGGCTCCGCCGTCGGACAGAACCACCGTTTGGGGACGTTCATTGGGAACGAAAGTGCACGCACAAACCAGGACACGAAAAGTACATTTATAAACCCTAAAACACTTGTTGCGACTAATAGCAATAGAAGTTAGCAATCTTCGAAAAAGGCAAACAGCAAATCACACCGGAGTTCATATCTTAGTATGCCTATCCCTTTGCACCACTGGAGTTATTTGGGTTAACCCTACTTTAATTCCCGCATAGCCTAGAGCAGTTAAAGGTTAAATTAAAATATTGCTGTGCTTATCCATCCGAAAGTCGGGAGAAAACCTATCATGAAAAACCTAAAGGAACACCCTACATTATCTTTTTAGTTTGGCCTAAGAAAAAATGTATATTGGACTTATTGATTTTAACCTGTTAGGGCATTTTTATTGGTCATCTCAACAGCAACACCGGAATCAAAGAGGTTTTCCATTAGCGCTACCTGAAGACCCTTTTGACCCCAAAATGAACCACCGTTCAAAATGTGACCAATAAAACAGGGGGAGCAGAATCGTACGGCGAACTCGGACCACCTGATGCCAAAACTCATTCCATACTCAAAGGCACGGCCAAGTGAAAACCCTACACCCACAACCTGGAATGACCTTTTGACCAAAACCCAAAATGACCCCTCCAAAGCGTGACCCAAAAACCTCGACGGGAAAGGGGTCGGGAAGCATCTAAAAACCGGAACCAGAACACGCCAAAAAATTCATATCCGTTTGTTAAAGGACGGCGAAATACATATCCGGACAAACCCACAAGCCCACAAAGTTGTTTCTTTTAGTAATATAGATTTTGGACCAAAATGGGTCGTCAAGGTCACTAGGCCATTAAGGGTCAAAGGGCACATGGTATTTCATACATAGGAAAATCAATTCAATGTGCGCAGACTCATAAGAGTCCTGCGACCAAGTGGGAAATTCACTTTTATTGTTGTCCTAATCATTTTAGGGGCTCAGAGATTGGTTATTATGATATAATAGAAGTCGGACCACCATGAGGGTGTCATATAAGGGGGGACCATTATTGGGGCCTTAGAGATACCACTCTATATATACTCAATATGAAGACCTTGGGTCAGTGGTTCCTTTACATTGTTGACTATGTGTTGGAAGGTAATAGGCAAATAAGTCACAAGCATAAACAGTTTACCTTCACCGAGCATGACACAAAGGTTCCACACGGCATCCTTACAATATCAGCTTAAGTCAGCAAAAGAACATCGAATCACACTCGGGTATATGGCTCTCTTTTACATACAAGCAATAACATTGACAAGGGACGGAAACTATGAGAATTGTCTGCAAGAGAAAAAAACAGGAAAAAACGCAAGTAATAAGATACATAGGGGTCATGAGACATATGGGTAGCAAGCTAAATGTCCAGGTATTTTTACGTTTTTTTTATTGTAAATATCTCTATTAATTTTCGTATGTTTCAGGTCTTTCAGGAGCCACTTTGAGGGAATAATCGTCTATCAAAATCGAGGATTCTATTGACAAATTTCGCTGGAAGGTCTTGTTGAAGCACTTTTTAGGAGTATTCCTAGTCAAATGTCAATGTAATTTCTGGCCGATGGTGTGTAATCCACAAAGATTTCCACTTAGTATTGAAATGCTTACCGCCACTTATTTCAAACAGATTTTGCTCTGCCCATTTTCCGCTTTTCAACAAGCGGGATATTAAAAGGTAAGGCCAATCATGTAGTGAAGCACTGCACCGTCGACACAAATATCTGAACACGCGTAACAAGTACGGGGAACATAGGACGTTGTATTGTCGTCCCAACTGTCGCACATATAATATAGTATCAGAGGGAGCACATTGATGTAAAAGAGGTTATTAAAGAATATATTCCGAAGTATGCCCAGCGCTGTCGCAAGTGATACCCCCCCTTTTGTTTAATCATATTTATAGGACGAATATTTATATCTAGAACACCTAATATATTAATTGCCTTCACTTTCAAGGACCACTTATAAATTCCAGACTTTTTTCAACAGTTTCAAGGTGCCTTAAAAACGGTCAACGTCGTGTTACGCGAGGACATACAAAAACCGTTTAGAGAAACAGCCACGCTGGGCAATATGGTATACTATTGTCGCAGCAATTCCATTGTAATCGAAAAACATCCAACAAACTAACCAATGACAACCGATACGGTTTCTCAGCGTGACAACCAAAATTTGGTCTCAAAGACCTCCAAAAAGATAACCACATAAACTAAAATTCTAAACTTTGCCTCGAAAACAACAACCAACAACCCCAACTTTTCCACACACATCCTATACCACAACACTATCATAGTCAGTATAAATGCCATAATGGGAAAACAAGGCTTGCCTTCTGCAAGGACGATACCCCCGCCCCGAATCACACCAAATTTTTGCTAAGGTACGGACTTAATGATTATTGTGAAGTTTTTGCTTTACTAAAGTAGGCAAATTATACTTTTGCTCAAAATTCTTTGAGACTTGGGTGCAAAATACCCCGATTTATTAACATAACTGAAGTCTGATCTCAAGTAAAACAACATCTTGTGTTTTCTCTATATAATAGTCGGGCGACCTTCCTCCCGGGAAATTTTTGTTACCTAAATCGACTCAAGTCAAATGAAGCTCGCCACTTGTGTTTTGAACCTCAGTCCCTGGTTACCTTTGATAGATATGGGTAAGTTGGTACAAACGATCACCATGTGCATTTTGCCCGAAGACAACCCCACTTAAACCCGGAATAGGTCACACATATCCAATAGTCAAAATCAGTACAGAAAGACACTACAACGATAAGGAAAGGCATCCGGATATGACATTGTCCAAAACTTGACCAAAAAGATAGAAAAGTCACCCAAATTGCCTCCTGTCACTAAAATTCCAAAAAAATAAACCTAACGGCACACCGCCCACTCTTCCAGAACAATTTGCCGACTTTTGTGTGAAACGGACATAAAACGGGCGACTAGTTTCGCAAATAAGAGCCGACATTAAATTTAAAAAAAAAACACTCCGCTCTCTATGACAATAATCCTCAATTCAATTGTAATTGATGGATTAAAAAATCACTTGATATGAAATATCCAAAACAAATTACCCACTGAAAAAAAATCATTCCTGTACGACAAACACGTGTTTGAAAGTACCACTTTCCTTACTCAGTATACGTACGCAGGGTGCAACTGGACATTATCAATCTACTCGCGTTATATTCACATATTTGTTTAGGGCGTTACTGATTTGGTTGCTGTATATGCTAACTACCGACAGTGTAGATTCCAGACAGTTGGTCAATCTCCATGGTGCAACTTTTTCTGTCAAGCATGCCGCATTGAATAGGTATCATCCTCCCAAGTGGACACTGTTGGAAATGATTTTCATACGAGTCACTAATGAAGGAGGCATTGCAGGCCAACATGTATCAACATGTAATGCCCTGGGGATACATCCACAACCCACGTAATGACAATACAGGGATGTTGCCGCAAATATGGGCCCCATTTCCCTTCTTGGATATATATAAAATGACCCCCTTTTAAAAGTTGTTCGAAAATAGTCCAATCCCTCAATGGAAGCCGAATTTTTTCCAAAAATTATTTGCAAATCAGTGAATTTCCTCAATCTGAAGGCAAAATTGTCCAAATTGTCTAAAAAATCTTGCAATTTAAAGAAAAAATGGCATATACTTGTATCTCTAGTATAGCTCTGGGCCCTTTTTTGGGCAAAAATTCGATATAGATATGTGGTAACCCCCCAGGTACGACACAATTACAACTCTTGGACTCAGCCTCATAAGAGTGCAGATTTTTGAGGTGTCAGGGAAAAATATATGCGGTCAACTAGGCCCCAAAGGGGAGCCGCGAAAATGTAAACGACCCCATTTTGCAACCGGGTCAACGTGATCCACATCAGAAAAATTATGACCTTGACCCTCCTCTTCCGTCCCAATTCCCCCACTACACACACACCAATCTCCCATTTATACACATACACACACACGAGTTTAGTGAGCTAGGACCAGGTTCAAACATCCATCGTTTACCCCTCACTACCATGACTACAGAAAAGGTTTTGACACCTTTGGTTTAGTATGGACCCTTATATGAATGTTAGGTAGTTAGTAACTCTTAAATTGTGGTACCACTTTTCAATAGGGCCAATTTCAGTTTCCTACAGGGGTCAAACTTTTAAAATGCTCCCATACAATGTTTGGAATGTCTGCCATATTCCTTCTATCATAAGGATCAAAAATGTATAGTTTTGTACCATCTATGACCAATGTTTGACGCATTAAGCACTAGAACATAACAACTTCTATCATTTTTCAACAAAATTTGGAGCACTTCTGATTTTTGACCCTGTACAAATAGAAATTGACCTTTTTTACCAAGTTTAGCCATTTTTTTCCAAAACATCGGGAACAGCCTAAAAGAGAAGGAGTGGCCAAACCAATGGTCTTCAGGGGGTACAAACTATAAATTTAGGAATCCTGAATGATTGATGTACAATAGGCATACATATTCCACATGATTGGGAGTCCATGTGTAAAGTTTAGATACCCGCAAGGTGGTGTAACTTAAAATTGGCCCCCTATTGAAAAAGTGATACCACAATTTGAGAGTAACTACCTACCTATGCATTGATGTAACAGGTCCATAGTAATTATCAAAGGTGTCAAACCTTTTCTATAATAGTGGGAGGTAAACAAATTCCTTAATAAGCCCTTATTATATTCACTCCTGTTCATAATACCAGGCCTGTCAGCCTTTGGGGGTATTGAGAAAGTTTTAGGACATGCACAAGGACATGCTGTAAATGGCAAACCTTTAACAGAGGTAGCACAAGAATAGCACGATGGTCAAAATATATCACATTGGTGAAAGACATTGTTTGTTATCTCACAAGGGGAGCATTTGGTTGTCATTATGATAATATACACTGATGTGAATGTGTTAAACTACTGGGCAAAACACAGCAAAATGAGTAAATCACTGATGACGCATGGGAGTAATGAACGCTTTGTGGGACAACCAATGATTGCACAGAGATGCAAGAGATACACCGCATTTACTTATTAAGTCCTACTGTATTTGGACCATTGCGCTATTCATTGGGAATACTATGAGTCCACAAACCCTTGAACTTGCGCATTATCCTTGATAACCTAGGTGTGTAACAAAAGTGTTACTAGAATTATAAACATATACCAGTTTTCTAGACAGTTCTTTTACTGATCACATTGTTAACACTGATTTACCAATTATACATGCACGACATTGTTGAAAATCCTGGTCCGAGTTGGATAGCATTTGCGGAATCGTGGTTGTTTGGTCAACGCAATTTATCTTTTTGGTCAACATGCTATTGGATTGACACATGCACAGGTAAAACCTTATTCCTCTCCCCTGACGTTCATTGTCAAGCAAGTCATGCAAGGTAATCAAATGATTGAAAACCAGTAACAAACATCATCTTCACCTTTAGGCATCACATGGTGATGTATTGATAACAAAGTTTATGTAAGTTTTATATAAAGGTTTAACTGTTATGAATTTCTAAAATTAAAGACACCACGACAAGGAAGTAGACTGTCCTATGGAAAAATTCCCACAATCAAACTTGAACACAAGACGTTTCATCTCGAACCACAAGGTATTATGCCATGCTATATCGCAGCATAGCTTGTCCTAGATCAAAGAGCAGACAAACACCAGATTGCAACTGGGTATGAGGTAGGCGGATGGTGTTCCCAAAAAGTATGTGCCAGTCAAGAGTACAGGAACAGCGGAAGATATGCATACTATCCCCTTCCTACCACAACTCGCCCCTCCTACCCCCCCGCCCCCAAAACCCCCCGTCCCTCCCCACCCCCAACCCTCCGCCACCCCTCCCCAACTCCCCACCCTCCCCAATTACGCCACCACCCCTTCCCCATACCCCCTCCCCAACACCCATCCCCATCACGCTTCATCTCCCAACCTACCCCTCCCCAACAACACCACACCCCGCTCCCCAACACCACAAACCAAAGGCCCTCCCCAACACCCCACGCCACACACCCCCCCTCCCTCCGCCAACCCCGCCCTCCACTCCCCCAACAAAACAGTCCCGCAGCTTCCCCGCGCCAACACACACCTGCCATATACCGCCCCTCCCCAACACCCCACCTGGCCCCGTCCCCAACCTCCCCAGAGAGGGAATAACCCCAGTAAGACAAATGTCGCACCGAAAAATTCCCCACCACCCGCCCCACCAAAGATGTCAGTTCCTCCCCAACGCCACCACCTTGCCGCCTCACCCAACACCCCACCAGAACGGATGAGAGCCGTGGATACACTCAAAATAGAGAGGACTTATTATCCCTATATCAGTAACCTTTCGATGATACAGCAATGATCATATGTTATTATCCTTACATTTGCTACCTGAACCAGCAATATATCACATACTTTTCAAATGGCAATAAATTCAACACCATGTAGGCTTTACATGCATATGATGAGTTTGTGTATTCGATTACCAGTTTTAAAAATAGAGAAATTGCGCTGATTTTTTGTTGCATATTAATTATCTCTACGTGTGGTACATACACGATACAAAATTAAAGTCCGCAAAAATTGAGAAACCCACGCTTAAAGTCTAGAACAGCGTAGTAAACGGAAGAATCTTCAAGAAACCCGCTTCCTACACCAAGGAACATCAGTTATATGCCTTATGGAACGGCTACGTAACTGTAAGCAAAACAAGCTTTTTTCCCCTTAATTATGGCAAATTAATAATTAGCATCATTATTAACACAACCCAAAATGAATGCACTTTGACCAAATTTATCATTTGCCAAAAAGATGTATGGCCAGTAATTTTCATGTAGCTAAAGGATTTTGCCCCTATCCATTTCAGATACCGCAATTGCGCATATTTAATAGTCATTTGCATACCTAATCCGCATATATATCACATACTTTCAAATTTCAAAAAAGATGCGCACCATGATAGGCTTTCATGCAGCGAAGGAATTTTGCATATCCGATGTACTGTTTCAAAATTATAGCAATTACGCTGATTTTTGCATATTAATTAAGCTGATTTGCATACTTAATTTGCCCAAAATCTAATCAGGGAGAGAATTCTTCAGGCCTCTTCCTTCCACCAAGTTACATCATTATATGCCTTACTGAACTCCAGAAAACTTGTACACAAGCCTTGCGGTAACATTTTCATAAATTATGCAAATTAGATACTTATTTAGCATATTTTATGCCCAAAATCTAATCAGGTCGAGAACTCATCAACCCACTTCTTTCCACCAAGTTACATCATCATAGCCCTTATGGAACTCCAGATAAATCGTACACAAGCAGTAAACACAGACGGACAGACAGACAGAAAAGTGATTACCAAGTCTCTGCCAAACAAAGTTCTGACGAGACAATTATCAAATATCTTGACTCTTGAGTGCGATGTACCACTAGGACCTGGGTCCATTAATAATTAATGATAAATGCAAGCAACAGTCACTTCGCAAAGCAGTACCACATATGGACACCACCATCGGCTGTCATTTTCAACTAATTAGCATGTGCGTGTTCACGTGAACGTTGTGTGCTGTATGAAAATAGGTGCCTATGAAGTGCCTGTACAAATATGACCATGCAAACTCCATGAAGCAAACATTTCTCTACTGCTTTAAGTTTATTTCATAGTATTTCATATTTTTAATAATAAAAGACATGTTATTTCATTGGCATGAAGCAGATGTATCTTTCTGCGTGTTATAGTGTGATTTTTTTATTTGTGTCAGTTCATTAAAAGTTTTCGACAATTCTATTCGTGTTGAGAGGTTGCGCGTTTATCCAGGAAAATCAATAGCACTTTTATGTGGCGTGGATTGAGGCCAACTTTCTTGCATGGCTTCACCTGAAGATCGATTGCCATTCACACGATTTAATCTGCTCATTGATGTGAACCAATAACCTATTGATGAACATAAGAAACATGTGTTGTATGGCATGTATGCGTATAAATAGGAGAGCTTGTCTTATTGATTGCCTCACCCTCTTCAAGCGAAAGTGATGTCGGTAAGATTGAATTAAACGAATAGTGGCAAAACCACCAGATATATATCATACAGGCAACGGTCATTTAAGTGCATTTAAATGATCAATTCTTGCACTTTCTACACATAGGACAATTATGATGATTATCAAACATTGCATTTTTATACTGATTTAACTCAAAAGGGATCATGAAATTTAAATTAATTTTAAATCAATGATACCAAATTTTGGAGCTTTTATCTGCAATAAAGGAACATTTACGCTTAATAATGTATCTACTCCACTATATCTTTGGCTTTTTGAATTTCAGTATCAACACATCCCCTCCAAGTAAAACCATACCCTCGGCAATATGCATGAACTGACACGAATAAAAAATCAGACTATAACAACATGTAATACTGGTTCTCGTACCTATAACAAGCCTAAAAGGTAGTCAGGGATTACGTACACTAGCCCACTTGATACTATAATAATCCTATTTGAATAGAGAGTTTGGAGAATGATTGTATATCTTGTGGAAAACATGCCCATTTTTAACTCTTCCACCACGCTCCCACTCTGACGATTCTGGGTACGCTACTGCTTGCATGTCCTAAGTGACCTCACTTCAAAAAATGTGTAGACACTTCTAGCTCCCAGTGGACTGTGCTATATGAGTGTGAAAACAGGAAAACTGGAATCAGCAAATTCTCACTGAGAGCCCTGACTAAGCCTTAATTATCAGTCAGAATTACAGTGGCCTGTGGAGCACTGTGATTAAAATATCTGCTCAAAGATGATAAGATCACAAAATATACCATACATTACAATATTAGGGTCTAGAAATTATCACAGGAAAACAAACATTTCATCACATGTTCACCCTTTCAAATTGATCATATTTTCAGCAATAACTAAAATAAATATTTTTGTAAAAGTACCCATAAATAGTTTCCAACACCTCTTCCATTAAAAAAGTCAGCAGCGACAACCCAAGTCGACCCTGTGAACCAAGAATATAAAAGATAGGATATCTAATATCATGTCATATTGGATGGGCAGTCAAATATTTTGACTGCCCAAACGAACAATTGACATCATTTTGATAGGCAAAACAACAAATTTATCTTTTATTCTCATTCTTATTTAGTTTTTGTAGTTTAATCCCAAATATTTCCAATTCAATCAATTTAAGGAGAAAAACTATCCCCTATCAAAAACGAACTAGCCCCACGCTGCATGCACTGCATAAAAAACCCTTGCACAACAACACACTCTAATATATCATCTCATAAGATAGACAACCACCAATGATATTGCGTGTTTGCATACTAAGCCCCGCCCACTGAATAAGAATTTGAGAATGAATTACAGATCTCAGTCAGATTGCCATAAAGATTCCACACCACTAAATAGATCTGGTCTGGCACCCTCTGGCCAAAAATTGTGTGGGAAAAAGGTAAAAAAAGTGATAGGTCTAAGTTAAAATTGAAAAATAGTAGAAACTGGAACTTCCTGGGCCATATTTTGTGTTAGAAATTATTTTAAAGATACAAATCAAAATATTTTGACTAGAAGCCACAGTTTCAGAGGGGATCGGAACTCATCGTTGTCTTCATGCTTCAGTAGCTCGAATTATCCGTGGTCAACTTATGGATTCTTCTTGCTGAATGGGATGTAGAGGTCTAGCAGTCCAAGGTAATGCATAATTTAAGCGACTGAGTCGCTTCGTTAATGAGAAATTTATGTTTTAATTGGGGCCATTTTGTACATAAACCAATGGCAATTTATTTGGTGGTGTGCAACCTGTAGATTCCACACCATGTTTAGATCTGGTCTGGCACCCTCTGGCCAAAAAGTGTTTTGGAAAAAGGTAAAAAAAAGTAACAGGTCTAAGTTAAAATTGAAAAATAGTAGAAACTGGAACTTCCTGGGCCATATTTTGTGTTAGAAATTATTTTAAAGATACAAATCAGCACAATATCAAGACAAAAAAGTTTGTGAGGCTTACTACTGAGTAATTACAGTACTAATTTTACACCCAACCCATAGGTATATTTTGACTAGAAGCCACAGTTTCAGAGGGGATCGGAACTCATCGTTGTCTTCATGCTTCAGTAGCTCGAAAAATCTGTGGTCAACTTACGGATTCTTCTTGCTGAATGCGATGCAGATGTCTAGCAGTCCAAGGTAATGCATAATTTAAGCGACTGAGTCGCTTTGTTAATGAGAAATTTATGTTTTAAATAGGGCCATTTTGTACATAAACCAATGGCAATTTATTTGGTGGTGTGCAACCTAAAAGGTTGCTTTCAACTCACCACTTGCCACACAAATGATGATCCCCATAAGACAGCAACGTCATTAAGAAAAGTTTGGTAACAGTACACCACACCATACAAATGGTATACCATGATATACAAATGAAAGAGCTCCTCATCATTATCATTTAACTTAAATACATTGTTACTATGGCAAACTGCTAAAAACCGTGATTATGTTTTTCTTCATGAATCAATAGTAAAGATTTTGGCACAAACAAATGCATAAAAATTGTTGTTTTTAGTTGGAAAATATGTGCTTGCCCTTCAATAGACACCTTTGCCATACATGACTACATGGCATAATGGATATTTTCTTGCATCTAATAAATAATAATGAGTATTTATTAATCGCCCTTCCCCCACACGATCAGAGCAATGATCTTTATAGGGCACACTTTACAAATGGTCAGTGATCATACAGTAAGTACCCAATCCAAATACAGATATAACCACTTACATCATTCAAGGAATTGCAACTTGAGATCAGTAAATGCTTATTTCAACCAAGATGGACTGAAATCAACCACAGGCCAGATCAGCTCCATATTTAACCCATGGGTCCAGGAGGCAAAGAGCAGTGAATTGCTTGTCTAAGGGAATAACAAACCACAACCAGGGCAATGAACCAATGATTAACATGCACACACAAAGCACCAAGTTCAGTGCACTATTGACTGAGTTAACTTTATTGTCTGCCCACATAGTGTCATTAATCACAAATCATTTTATGTCATTTCTGGTACAAAGCTTCATTAAATGTGTGGGCATGTGCTATTGTCATTCCATGGTTTAACTAATGGTTTAATGCAAATGTCTGAAAAAATTATGCTGCAAATTTACTGGAAATGTAAATTTTGACCTTGCATGAAAAATGTTCATACCTAAAGTAACCTGAGCCCAATAACAACTAGACGCCACAGTTGTGTTTAGCAAACACGGGTATATTCGCATGTGCCATGCAGAAACACCTTTGCTGATGCGCTGGTTCTTAACCGGAAGTTCCCCCTTAATGACCTTTAACCCCAACGCCGAGCACAATTTTGAAGGATCTGAAGCTGCTTCATATATGCGTGTGTCACATTACCATGCTACCTTACATATAGGGGATATGAATTTTTCAAGATTTTTCACATTAAGACCTGAAGTGCCCCTTAATGACCTTTGACCCCATGCTGTGCACAACTTTTGTGAAGGGTCTAAAGCTGCTTCATATGCATGATTCACGAGACCATGCAATGTTACATATAACAAATATGAACTTTTGAAGATTTTTCACATTAACTGGAAGTGCCCCTTAATGACCTTTGACTCCATACTGAGCACAAGTTTTGTGAAGTAGGGTCTGAAGATGATTGTATCTTGATGGTTACAGGATCAATGCTACCTTGCATAAAGCAGATATGATTTTTTGAATTTTTTTACATTAAAACCAGAAGTGCCACCGTAATGACCTTTGACCACCATGCAGAGCATAAGTTTGGTGGAGGGTCTCAAGCTGACTGCTTCGTTATGTACGAGTTATGTGACCATGCTACCTTGCATATAGCAGATATGAAGTTTTGAAGATTTTTCACATTAAGACAGGAAGTGACCCATTAATGACCTTTGACCCCATGTTGAGCACCAATTTTGTGAAGGGTCTCAGCTGGTTCATATGCATAAGTCACATGACCATGCAACGTTGCATATACCAGATATGATTCTTTGAAGATTTTTCACATTAAGACCGGAAGTTCCCATATAATGACCTTTGACCCCATGTCGAGCACAACTTTGGTGAAGTGTGTCAAGCTGCTTCATGTGCATGAGTTACGTGACCATGCTACCGTACATAAAGTAAATATGATTTTTGGAATATTTTCACATTAAGACAGGAAGTTCCCCTTTAATGACTTTGACCCCATGTTGAGTACAACATTGGTGAAGGGTCTCACACTGTTTCATATGCATGAGTTATGTGACCATGCTACCTTTCATATAGCAAATATGAATTTTTGAGGATTTTTCACATTCAGACTGGAAGTACCCCCTTAAAGACCCTTCGATCAAAATTCTGTGTACACCCCATAGACACCGACTAATGTTGAGACAAATGACGGAAGCATGTCACCATCACAGGTTGTTTGTAGAAGAGGATGCATTTTAATGTGTTCCTAAGAATGCATCCTTTAATCAGCCCACGTGACCTTTGACCCCAATCTGTGTACACCCCATATGCACCTTGGGTCAGTGGTTCCTCTGACCGATTTTGATATAAAATTGGATCGATTAAGCCCAAATTAATTGGTCAAGCTATGAGTTGCAAAAAATATTTAAAACTCATAGCGAGACCAATTAATATTGGGCGTAAATTATCCAATTTATCATTATCATGTTTTGGATCCGATATTTTCACACACTTGGACAAAGCGTTTGGCAGAGGAAAGGAAAAAAAGCAAGTGTCTTGAGAAGGAGCAAACTAAACAGCACAAGCACAATATATTCGCATATTACACATGCGAATATAAAGAGGTGACATTGTGCTTAGCAAAGTTAGCTACATATATATTAACACTGCATAGCATCTGAAAATTTATTAAAATAAGTTCACTTTAAGGTGGGTGACCCAATCAACAACCCACTGATCAAACAACCCTAATGTCTACGTACTCCACCAAAATTGAGCTTTTTTCATTTCAGAAGAAAGTCCCCCCCCATTTACTCCACCAAAATTGAGATTTTGGTATCAGAAGAAAGTTGATATTTTTCTTTCATGCCAGTGGTGATATATTTTAAGGCCATGGGAATGTTGCTTTTTTTTGAGGCTATAAGGCCAAAAAAAAAATATGGTTTGTCTCAAAGCTGACGCACGCGTTTGTAAATTTCGCGCGACACACACATTTTCCCCAAAAAGGTTATGCGGAACTTTTTAAATTTTTTTTTCAAAAAACAAATGGTTGAAACTCCGATGTTGTGTTGGTTAAAACTAAAACACCCGATTCAAGCGATCCTGCGGCACTGAACTGATAATCATAGCCTGCCAACTAGTACGATTTCGCCGTATTTTGTCCATTTTCAGAGTCCCTAAAGTGCTTTTAAAACGTCACGGAGTACGAGGTTAAATATTCGATCCCTTTTAAAAAATACAGAAAACAGATTGAAAAAAATTCATTTGCAGAAATGTCCGTAGATATTCTGACAATAAAGTTATGAAATTTTGTCATCATTAACCCAATCTTTTGAATGATATTGGTTTTCTTGAAATTGACCAGGAAACATCACAAATTGGAAGCAATTGGAAGTGATGTTAAAACCCCGATGTTTTATTCCCGACAATTTTCACTATTACCAGCATTTGTTTTTAATGCTGTTTTCACTGATAGACTTATAGGTATGGCATCAAGCACCCGGTTATTTTTTTTTTTATTTTGTGTTAGAGGACTGTTGTAATCGTGACCGCGGCAGTATTTTTCAACCACACGGCAGGGTGAAAGGTAATCTCACGGTTAATGTCTTTATTTTAATAATTTTCGACACTTTTCATACTTTAGGTGCAACGAGAGATTTTGAGGCACCCAAATATTGTGTCATAATAGTAATTCATACAGAATAGACACTCAATACATTTTACTTGGCTACAGAAAGGTCTTAACAAGAGAGAAAAAAAAGGTTGTTTGATTTGCTTAATTTCAATATAAAAACATAGGCTGAATTGTAGTTGCTCCTCTACAAAAATTCGGAATGTCACAGTTTCTACAAAGAAAAACACAGCTTTAATCCTTTCAAGATGGAGGGATATTTTGATGGAAAGCTTACATCAGGACACAAGGGAGTTGGAAG
>JAMKCH010032730.1:0-44303 GCA_023653785.1 Ophioderma brevispina
CAGACTATTGATATAATTTTATGTTTTTGTGCACAGACCAATGGTTTGTAACTTATGGGGGTATTTAGGCATGCTGCGTTACTTTTTTTGGGTCTTTAGGTTATGCATGAGTGAGGTGAAAAAGCGTGGCGAGTATGGCAAACCCCCTAGTTTAATATGACAGATACAAATAAACCACGGCCCTCAGTCCCCAGCAGCTCTGGAGTACCTGACCAAGGCAGCGGTAAGGAAAGCAATGGAGCAGAGGGTGCTAAGAATCTCTGGGTACGGACAGGCTGCCATTGGAAATTGAACGTATGCACGTATAACGCAAGAACTCTCTCTACAGATGACAGAATTATCGAAATGGAGGAAGAACTGGAAAGGATCAAGTTTGACATCGTTGGAATTAGTGAAGTAAGGCAAAAAGGAGAAGGATGTATCACCCTTAACAGAAGTGGTCACAATCTCTACTTCCAAGGGAAGCAACACCTGTCACAAAGGAGTGGGTTTCATAGTACACAAGAGTATAGCAGGAAATGTCAGTAGTTTCAAAGGAATTTCAGAAAGAGTGGCTCAGCTAACGCTCAAGATCAACAACAAGTACCATCTAAATATAATCCAAGCTTACTTACCAACAACCAGCAGCACTGATGAGGAAGTTGATGCTGTGTATGAGGAAATAGACAAGCTAGTCAGCAGTAGCAAGAACCACTACAATATTATAATGGGCGATTTCAACGCAAAGGTTAGACTGTCCCCCAGTCCCTGCTCTGTCTCTGGGTTTTTGAGTGCACTTGGTTAAGAGATAACGCTAAACTAACAATTTGAAGACTTTTCAGTTTGTCACCCCCTGGACATGCCGGTCCTAATACCGCGCCCTCTATTATTATACCAACCAACTTTTCCACAGAACGCGAATTACACAGGGCTCCTGGAATTACACAAATCGGGAGTAGCTTGTAGAGACTGTCCGAATCTGTAGGGAAACTGTCTCCAGCAGTATCGATTAACAAGTAACGTGACCGCATTTACCTTGCGCACATCTCGGTTAATTTTGAATGCTAATCCGGGGACCATGGATACGAACTCAACAGGTGGTGTCAATGGCACGCGACTTATAGGTCTCATTTATCGATTACGCGACCGCAGCTAATTGAATAGCTCCCAAGTTTGACCAAGATATGTTTTGGCAATGCATGAATTATGCATAGTGCAGTTGCAGTGTTTCACTTTCGTACTTTGTGTTATCAGAATTTATGTGTACACATCAGAGGCCCAAGTACCGAAAATAAACAATAATAAAATAAAGAAGACGGGGAAGGAGAAGCTGAGAAATCAGAAGTTGTCCTTGTGATTTTTCCTGGTTTTTGTTGTTTGTTGGTTGGCTGGTTGTAGTATTTTCTTTATTATTAAAATAATAATAATGATAATAATTGTCACTTATAAAGCGATGCTTCAAAGTATCTAAGCGCTGTACATAATCACACAAACACACCAAAATACAGTTTCTTAATCTATAAATTAAATACAATATAAACTAAATATACACCTAATGATTTTAACATTTCAATTATTAAAAAAAGAAAGAGGTTCGGCATATTGAGGATGGGCTGATCATTCTGAAAATAAATAGGGCCTACTGGAATCACACCACTAAATAAACTATTGTAGCAGACGACGTCAGTGCTGAGACAGTGTTGGCGTCCCATATGGCCCTTGCCTAAATGAAGAGTCACAAAATGTTGATAAGTTGTCTCTTTAAATGAAATTTGAAATTAATCATAATGTGTGGACTAGTAACAAACCATTTGGGCGGTAAATATTTTGTCTGTGCCATTTTTGTATAATTTCTGAGGATTTGGGGAAACTGAAATTTTAATTTATAGTAACATTCAACTAGGCGTGGACGTTTTGAAAACAGGCAAATCTTTCGATGCTCTGTAACTCAAAATATCAGCCTTCATCATATGACTTTTTCATTTTTGTTGAAGAGGTATGGTCCTAATCTTCCCCAAAAATCCAGTTTTGACATACCCAGTCGCTTTATAGCCGAGAAATTGACGTTTGGTGAGAGGTCATTTTGTACACAAGTCTAAAGGGAGTTATTTAGTGGTGTGATTCCTACTGCAGGTGCCACACAAGCACATGCTCTCCATTTACCAAAGCCCAGTGGTGTCGATTCTTTCAGAAAACCTGAATATTTCACAGCGCTATACAGGTGTCTGACGAAATCTCAATTTCAATGTTACAGCTGTATAGCGCGTCCACCAAACTGACCCCTAAGTCATCCATTTCAAATGGGTATCATATTACCCGATTTTTCTTTGATTTCCATGTCATTTCCTTCCCTATCGCTTTTATGTGAACATTCTGGCTCTATACGTTTTGCTTTTATTTTGTGACTTCTTTTCATTTTTACTCTTTTTAAATAACAAAATTTGGAACTCTTCCCAAAATAACAAAATTATTCCCCAGCATTTGCTGCTTGTTTAAAAATGAATAATTATACGCCAATCAGATAAACAACGTCCTCACCTGTTTGTGACGGGAGGCATCTGACCCAAAATGAAAGCCCTGTCCCTCCTGTACCCCTAACCACAGGCCCGTAGTTAGGGGGTGGGGGTCCACTTTTTGCTGATTTTATTTTTTTTTGGGGGGGATAAACAAGGTCCACTTTTGAATGATGGGATGTTCAAAATGTCCAAAAAGGTGGATTTTAGGGGCGTTAGATCTACATTTACCAAAAAAGTCCACTTTTTTTCGAAGTCTTTGACGAAAAAAGTCGACTAGTTGGTATCAGGAGTTAAAAAAAGTACCCGAGGGTTAGATCCACTTTAATGGGAAAAATGTGCACGGATTTTTTCCCAAAAGGTTAACATTTTTCGAAGTCTCAACCCCAAGAATCCTGTGTACAGTACCGCCGAGAGGGGGGTCAAAGGGGGTAATTGACCCCGGGGTCCTAGGGGGCCCGGGGTTAGGAGCCCGTAAAAAATAGCCCTTGCGGTTGTGACAAAAGTCAGAGAGGGAGAGAAAGTGAGAGAGAGAACATTGGCGGATACGGGGGGGGGGGGGGTTCCCCCTGCGACAATTATACTTACTTACGTTGAGAAAATACTCTGTAACCCACGAAATTTCCATTTTTTTCGCGCGGTTAATAAATTTAGTGCAGGGCCTCTCTTGGTTTGAGAAATTACACAAAATCAATTAAGATTCGTTTTATAAAACGGTTGGTCATGAATTTATAAAGTGGACTACTTCAAATATACATGAGAAAATGTGTTTTGGAAAGTGAACATTGCAAGGGTTCCGCGCTTCGTGCCTGCACCAACCCCGGGGCGCTTCATTATGAACTCTCCATGAAGACTTTTGAAACAAACTAAACCCATTAGCTATAGTTTATATTTTAAAAACCGTTTATCATACCTCTATCATTAAAAAGTTAAACCCTCACAAATTTGTATTTGTTTCTTTCCAATTTTCATGAGAAAATGTGCTTTGGAAAGTGAACATTGCAAGGGTTCCGCGCTTCGCACCCCACCCCCTACGTCGTCTCCATATACAATGTTATATATTCATAATTCAAACAAAGCACCCATTAATTTGCATCAACTACAATATACAGCTCCCCCACCACCCCACCCCAACCCCGCTCTGCACCATGGGTTCTGGAAACGATAGTTGTTTTGGTAAATGGGGGCCCGTAACCAAGGTTCCCCCCGAGGCCCGCCAATTTCTCTCGGCCTGCCGGGTGACTGGCCATTTGGTCTAATCACAAATTGGTCCTCAATGGCCATTTTGTCATCCAATGTCTAATACCATTTAGTCTAACTCTAATAACCATTTAGGCCAAAAACCATTGGTTAATAGCCGATGTAGTCATAATATTCATCTGGTCTGAAACTCATATAGTCTAATATCAATATCGTCTATAATCAAGGTGGTCTAATGCCAATTGGTCTAATAGCCATTGGTCCTAATAGCCATTTGGTCTAAATCTCATTCTGGTGTATTATTCCATTTGGTCTAATATCAATGTGGTCTAATATCCATTTGGTCTAAAACCAATTTGGTCTATATCCATTGGTCTAAGATCCATTTGGTATAAAAACCATCTGGTCTAATATCCATTTGGTTAATGTTCATATGGTCTAATATCAATTTGTGGAATATTTTATCCATGATCCTTTCTGGCTTGAATCAGATGAGTCAAGATTTTTTTTGAAAGAAACGAAGAAAAGTAAAAAAAGAGAAAAAATATAAGTGCATATGACCGTGTTTTTAAAGCATGATTTAAATAATAAAATAATTAAATCGTTTTCTCTATTTTCAATGCGACACCCACATCCATACAGTAAGTATGGGTGAGAGTAGGGTAGTTCCTTCTCATAAATGATAGACTTTGGAAATAACATACTTGGTCATCGAACGTTCCGGGGGGGGGGGGCAGTGTAGTCCAGGGTGGATTATGGTGCGTGAACATGGCCTTCCGAAAGGCACCCTAAACGAGTATTTCCATCTACTACCAAACATACCCTAAACAAGTTATTTTTATCTTTTTGCTACCATAAACAAGTATTTTGTCAGTTTCTGCTACCTGAAACAAGTAAGCAACGCATTGCGTTGATAATATACCTCGTATTTATCTGGCTTTGACTATGTGCTTTACTTCCAAAGTAAATATTTTTGATGATTTTGATCTTGGTACCTCAAAATTTCGGGGTTACAAAAAAAACATACCCTGTTTTCCATATTTCTGGTTTTGACACCCTAATCAATGTACGCGCGTACTCGCTGTTGGAAAAAAAAAAGCGACCCTTTTTACACGGTTTCTTGTTCACGCATCATATCCACCATTTGAATACCAAGGGCCCCCCCCCCCGGGCGAACGTTTTCCGTACGTTTTATGTCAGTTTTGTGGTTCTTTGCCTGTGGTTTCATATCATTGTATTGAAAAAAAAATGGTGTGCATTCGGTTTAGTTTTAGTTTTAGTTTGTCTTAATCTTCCCTGGTGTGTTTTGTACGGTACCTTGACCGTAGGATTTACCTACTTTGCCTTCCATAGAGCATTGCAAAAATGGGACAATGTGAAATTCCACTCTATGTAAAACGGTCGTAACTTTAATGTATTACAGGGCGGTAAAAAAATGGCCCCCTATCTTATATCTTTTAGAAGCATGTATGAAGGAAAAGGGAAAGAGAAAAAGGTTGGAAACTCTGGTTGAGTCTCGAACCGGGGGCCCACTCCCATGACCTGTGGATATCCGTTTAAGGCGAGGTGCCAGCGATTCGGCACGTATGTGTCTTAGTTCGATGACGTCATTGCTGCATTTGGGACTTTGTGCATTTTTATCACCTCACTGCATTGGGTTTTTGGTGTTTTGGTGGCGTTAAGGTTAGTGTGGGAAAAACTTATTTGAAACGCCTTTTTTAGATAAAGTTATCATTCCCCTCCCCAATGTATGGGCAATTTGGTCTACAAATAAAGACAACACTATTTTCTAACTCAACTTGCTATTAAAGATGTGTTTCTTCGGTGGAAGTTTCATTCAACTCTTCTAGAACTTATTTTTTAAAATTTGATGAGTGACGAAAGATAAAGAGGGCATCAATTAGTAGTACATTTGACGGCATTTGTTGGGGGGGGGGGAGGAGGGGTGTGGCGAAAATATCCCACACGTCAATTTGCTTTTTGACCTGATTTGCACACTAAAATGTAAATGTGGATCCCGTGGACAAAGTGAAAAACCGACTACTTGAATTAAAAGACGAATCGGTGTGAAGGTGTGTGTGAAGGATCTTGTAAAAGCAATCACGCCTAATAAAAACAAGCTTTCTCGCTAGGTACCATAGGTTCAGATATATAACACCTCATCTTGTGGAGTTGCCACCCCCTACGCGAACTTTCCTCGGGTGCGCTAAAATGAACTGACCCAAAACTTTCAAAAAGCTCCTTCCCAGTGTGAAAGACGTATGGTCGGCAGGAATACAGTTCGGGGCTCCATAGACGACAACGGACATAAAGCGTGAATGAAACTAATGTGGCGTGAAGAGTCAACTGAATCGATTGCCTATTGTTCAACATTGTCCGGACTGTGAGACGGCGGACCATATCGCCAAGTTGTTTTAAAGAACAAACATGTGAAGGTAAGCACATTCAAGGGGTGTTGAAAGTTTCGCGCCGTATTTCCTCCGTTTTGATGCGAGAGCTAAAAACGTGATTTGGGAATCCCCAAGCCAGTTAATCGGTAGGAAAATTAAGATTGGTGCGACAAAAATTGGGGCGCATTTTCGCTCATTAACTCCCAAACATAATTTGGTTGTGATCATGATGCTGTTATCTTAACGTCACATGGTAAAACAAAAACCTAATTTATTACAAGGATGTTTAGTGTTTAGGTTAAAGCAGATTTATCTCATTGTGTGTACTCTTAGTATAATTAAGTCGGTGTGTAAAAGCAATGATATTGATGAGAAGTGGAATAATGCTGAAAGTATTCTTAATCTTGCTATTAACATTATGTTCATAAGAAAAGGGGTTAGAACTGGTCCTCAGTACAATGGGTTAACAGGATATCCGCAAATTGGGTACACGTACAAAAGATTCGGTACAAAAGGGCAAAACAAAGCAAGTCTGAAGGGGCTTGGAGGCAAATTTAAGGATTGTAGCTAACAAACTGAAATCTGTTGTTCGTAAAAGTCATCGTGATTATTCTTAGCATGTTTCTCAGCGCTTCCAAAATCCTAAAGAAATTCTGGGCCTATATTAAGTGCTCGTTAAAGATTCTCCTCAGAGGTCTTTGAGGTGATAATCATGAGATCCACGGATAGTAAGGAATACAAATGCTTTTAATAAGCAATTTTCTCTTAACTTTGGTGATGCTCTATAATTCCCTTGACCTTTCTTCCTGGTCAGATTCTCCTATACAATGGTGTGGTTCTCCTTTTTTTTGTCTCCATTACTGTTGAAGAAGTGCTCAATGTTCTCAAAGGACCTAGAGACCAATAAATTATCCTGGTCTGATGGAATTCTACCTGTTTTCTTAAAATCATGTAGTGTTGAACTTCCCCCCTTCTTATGTGACTTATTCAAGCATGCTTATCTATAGGTTGATTATTCAAAAGTCTGGAAGATTAGCTAATGTTGTCCTATTTATAAGGGGCTGGCAAGCCAAAAGATGCTCCCTCAAATTACCGTCCTGTTCTTTGACACTGTCTTGGTGTAAAAATCTTGAGAAACTTGTGGTTATCGATTGATGGATAATATGAGGAATATAGCTTTGATGACAATTCATTGGCTTTAGACCAGCAGAAATTGTGAACACGTGTTGTCTGTAAATTTTCATATTATTGGTGAAGCCTTTGATGGGCGTGACTGTCGCCTGGTTGACCCTGTTTCTTGATTTTAGATCTGCTTTTGATAAAAGTGGACCACAATATCTTACTTAAGAAACTTCATGATTGTGGTATTAGATGGATATCTTCTGACTTGGGAACAGAATTTCTCATAGAAAGGCAGCGACAGAGGGTGATTACAAAGGTGAATTCTCTGATTGGACAAGTGTCACTTCTGGAGTTCCACAAGGGTCAGTGCGTGCTGGGTCCTGTTCGATTCCTTTATTTGTTGTTTCTGATATCAACATTGGTCCTTTCCTTCTCCTCTATTTCAATTTACTGAGCTCATACGTTGGTGACACCTATTCGGAATCTCAATGATCGGTCAGATCTACAAAATGATCTTGATAAACGGTATTCTTGGACAGTCAAGAACAAGCTTCCACTTAATGCCTCTAAATGTGCTGTTATGCATTTCTCTAGATCTAAGATGTGTGCCAATTGGATTACTCTTTGGGTGGAGAAACGCTACAGTCCGTTGATGATTTTAAATTACTTGGCATTACGTTTTCTTCCAATCTTGCATTTTCTTCAGATGTTGATTCCACGTGCAATAAAATCTCACGTCTTGTTGGTTTTATCATCAGATGTACTAAGAATATGCACTTCTCTGCTTTATTGCACTTATACAAAGCTCTTGTCATTCCTCATCTGGTTTACTGTGCTGTTGTTTGGGCTCCCCTTATTCAAAGGCTTGAGAAATTTCAAAGGAAAATAACTCGTGTGCTAATGTACAGGAAAAGGTCTTGGTCTGATCATGGTCAACGTGTTACGTATCTTGATAGGTTGTCTGAATTTGGCCTTATGAAAGTTGATGCCTTGTTTAAGTTTCAAAGGCTGCAATTTTGCTTCCGACTTCTCAACGGCATGGGTCCAACCTCCTTCATGGATTTCTTTCGTAGAAGTGTTGTGAATAGAAATAAATTTCTGCACTGGCGTGCACGGACTAATTCTTTTCTCAATTCTGTATTTGTTTCCTTTCCTAGACTATGGGAAAGTATTCCTGTTGATATCCGTAATGCTGATTCTTTATATCAATTCAAGTCCTTATGTAAGCAGCATTTTCTTATTGACTGATGTTTATCCACTTGCTTATTCATCTGCAAATGTATTTTTCCTATAATTATTTGTGTATGCATGTATATCTTTATCTTGCACAGGGAAAAGTAACCACATCATTGTGTTTGGGCTGTGTAGCCCATTTTTCTTTCCCGAGTTACTATTTTGCCTCATGCTTTAATTAGTAACTCAAATAAATATTATTATTATTATTATTAACCAAACATCATTTGGCTCTAAGATTTCACAGGGTAAATGAGAAAAATAGTAGCTTTCTTCTGATACCAAAATGTTGACCACTTCCGGTAAAATCTGGGGTTTCTCGGGACGAGGCTATTAGCGATCGGGCCTTTAATATTGTAAGGTATGTTTCTTAGGGCTATACATTGGAATAGCCGATATTGAATAAAAAAAATCAATAATCAAACTATATAATAATGTTCTTTGAAATTATTAGTCCACATTCTGATGAACACAGATTACTACATGCATACATGTTATAATCAGTTTATAGCTTGAATTTTATAGCAAGTTTATATTTGCCGTCTATATACCTGGTTCTAAAATTCCACGAGAATTTACTCTAGGCTACTCATAAGGCTTTTTGTAAGTTTAGTATTATATGTTATACACAGTGATCTATCATGGGTCTAAGCGTAGGCTGCTTTTGTTTTAATTTTGGACCTGAGTTTGATCAATATTAATTAACAGCTAAAATATTATCTATCAAAGTTGTCCTGTTCTGGGTAGATTCACAGGCCCTAGTGTCAGTGGTGGATTAAAGGTCCATGGCCCGATCGCTAATAGCCTCGTCCCCAGAAGCCCCAGATTTGACCGGAAGTGGTCAACATTTTGGTATCAAAAGAAAGCAATTATTTTTCTCATTTATCCTGTGAAATCTTAGAGCCAAAGGATGTTTGGTTTGGATGTTATGAGCGAAAATGTGCCCCATTTTGGTCGACCAATATTAATTTTACACAGTACTCTATGGGACTTACAAAATCACGTTTTTAGCTCTCGCACCAAAACGGATTGAAATATCGGCGAGAAACTTTAAAGATGGCATTTTGGAGTGAAGGCCAATCCATCAAGATGAAAAGTTCATATCCTTAATCGGGCCATCCCCCTTTAAATAATGCAATAGGCCTAACACACGAGAACCCTTTAATTACTTTGCTCAGCCATGTCGGAGAAATGACATTTTGGACCATTTAAACCATAACTGAATATGCCGTAAAATTAAGATAGTGACCGTTTTTCCAATTCGGGTTATTGCTTTACAAAATGATCATTCTGACCTGTTGATTAAAACCTAACAAAATTAAACATTCAACCGCGATTAGCATATTATTGATGCATTTTAAAGAAACAATTTCGAGATATTTTCTCATTGTAATTATGCATTAAAGCCAAAATGCGTTCTTTAATAATTTTATCATTCGTGTATTCACAGCACTATGAGTAACCGTAAAAGAGGGCATAACAACTTTTGATTTATTTAATTTCTTTGTCCCCTCCAAGGAAAGTGCATTATAATGGCCAACTCATTGTCAACTTTAATGTACTCTGGTGACGCGAATTATGATCTGATTAACAATTTCGACAAATAGGGCAATAGAACTAATTTACCCATTTGTGGTAAACTTCAAAGCTGAGGATTGGAATAGCCAATACTCTAATTTACTGATGAGGGATGTATATTTAATGGATAACAATACACCTTAATGACATTATCAATCACAGTTTGATTTGATGTTTTCGGATCATATTAACCATAAAAAATAAAATTTGAGATCCCCCAATCTTGAGTTCATTTTGATCCTTAGCCCAATGTGACTACAAAATGGGTAAATTGGAATACCTAGCACTGTATCCACCTAAATATAATCCCTTGAAACACATAATGTTTTTATTAAGTTTTTTTTAGAGAGAAGTCATTATGCCTGCTTTACCATATTTGAGCAATTTTTACCTTTTGGGACTTTTGATCCAAAATGTTGTTCTTGAAAGACTAGCACTTTATATACTAAATCATTGTCCCTTGAAAAGTAAATTAATTATGTCCCCTTAATGTATTTAGCCTTTATTAATTTTGGACAATTTGGAACTTGTTTGGCTATTTTGACCCTACAAAGTGTCAATTGAAATGGCTAGCATTCTATTCAATTAATTTATGTTCTTTGGGAAGTAAACTGTACATGTTCCCATTAAGATTGTTGAGAAAAGAAGGGATTTTGACTCATGTATGGATTTTGTACAAGTTTGATGTTTTTTTGGCCAATTTGACCCCAGAATATGTAAAATAAAACTACTAGCACTCAATCCGGTCATTTGTGTTCCTTTGGGATGTACACCCACATGTTCTGATGAAAATTTTTAGAAAAGAAGGCAATATGATTGATTTTCCTATTTTGAACTATTTTTACCTTTTTTGGCCATTTTTTACCCCAAAATCAAAAAATTGGAATGGCCAACACCCCATACGCTATTGTATGTCCCATGAGGATGCGAATCTACATGGTTGGATGTTTGTAACAAATTACGCCGTCCAAACTGAGCACTTTTTGCCTTAATCTATACCTTTTTAGTGCAAATTGCCTATTTTCTGTGGAAAATGTCAATTTTGCTGGCTCGCGGACTTTATATGGCGTCACTGTGACGTCATACTAGTTATGTTGGTACTTATTTTGGTATCAATGGAAAGTGGATGACCATAGTTACCATTGGTATCAAAATCATAAGCATCGGGTACTTCACAACGAATTCTCGAGGGGCATGGTAACCACCCTTCTTGGTAAACCGTGTTATAAAAATGGCTTGGTAAGACTAGGGTTAATGCACCAAAACTATATCAATAAATTTTGACACAGAATCAGCGTTACGAATATCAACTGGTGTACTTTCCCAAAGTCTGGGAAACTAACAAACACAGAATTTAAGAAAAAAATAGTTCTTGCTCTCCAATGCATAAATATGACATTTGAGATGCGACGTTTGCGAAAAAAAAAACAAAAAATGAAGAACCAACAAGTTTTAATTAAACAAAAATGTAAATGCTGAAATTTGAACAAATTAGCCACTCCAACACTGCAAAAACAGTGCTTATAAATTAAACACTTTTCTAAACACTATTTTGCACCACGTTTCTAAACATTTTGAAATGTCTGTTTAATATCTAAACACCTTGTATCTAAAACATGTTTGAAAGCTAAATATGTTTAGGGATTTGACATTAGGTGTTTATACATTTGATGCCAAGTGTTTAGGAATTAAACATGTCAAATCTCTAAACACTAATTTGCACGTTTCTAAACACTGTTTTTGCAGTGAAGCAAACCAAACTCAGACAACCTATCAAGATATTCAACACGCTCCCCAAGATGCTTTCTCGTCTATGTAACTGGTATTGTAAGGGAAGGGGCCCCAAACAACAGCAACAGTAAACCAGGTGAACTAGTACAAGAGCCCTGTAAAGATTCAAAGAGCAGAAAAGTGCAACTTCCTAGTGCACCTGATGAGGAAACCAACTATATATAGACATTTTGTTGCAAGTAGAATCAATTGGTACAGAAAAAAGAAAGATTAGAAGAAAACAATTATACCGAGTTTGCAAATGTTTGCAGAGTTTTGCCACCCAGTGAATAGTTTGTCCTAGCATAAGTTTTAGATCTAGAATAATGCATGACTGCACACGTCAAGGCATTATCAGGAAGTTGGTCTTGGACAGCCCAAGCATAAAGTTTGTCTAAATCATCTTGCAGATTTTTATGGTCAAGTCCATACAGGTCTTAGAATGTATGGTCATCTGCAAATTGAAAGAGGAAAAAAGACATATCAAGAACAATATCACCGACAAAAATAAGAAAAAGAATTGGTCCAAGCATAGAACTCCACTCTCATACGAAGGAAATATTACCAGTAAGAAAACTGCATCATGTTGGAACATTAAACGAGTTGTCTTATGACATGCAGGGAGTGCAACAGACCAATTCTTAACCCCGAACCCTCAGGGATCCCTTTTAGTCGCCTCTACATGCAGGGAATACATCGGTCTTATTCTTCACCCCGAGCCCGCAGGGGCAAATATCTCAAAGGACGTGGAAAAACATCAACTCATTTGGTACATCCTGTTACCGTATTTAGTTGAACATCAAACGGTAGATAAAGTACAAATGCCACCATCCGTAATCTGACAGGGACTGCACCCCTCGTGGAAAGAGCCAAGTCTCGTCAACTGAAATAAGAGTATGCACTGTATGTACCGACTCATGGCAGGAGAAAACCCGGACGACAACGAACACTGTTCTGCAATACATTCAGTGTCTCCTGGGGAACATGGACAAACAGTCAACTGCTAAAAAATGGCTTATGACCGCTGTAGCTGGAGGCCAGTTGTGGTCGCCTGCTCTGCAGCAGAAATGATTATGATGTTGAGGATGGCATACTGATACATGCAATTGGAAATTTTTTTTTCAATATTATAAATCAATGTTTAAGATCAATTATTCTGGGTTTAACATTCAAATGGTTATTAGACCAAATGGGTATTAGACCAAGTAGATATTAGACCAGGTGGACATTAGACCAAATGGGTATTAGACCAAATGGATATTAGACCAAATGGATATTATACCAAATGGGTATTAGACCAGATGGATATTAGACCAGATGGCTATTAGACCAATTGGGTATTAGACCAAATGGATATTAGACCAAATGGATATTAGACCAAATGGATATTAGACTAAATGGATATTAGACCAAATGGTAATTAGACCAAATGGTGTTTGTGGTTATTAGACCAAATGGCAATAGACGAAATGGGTGATAGACTAGATGGGCATTAGACCAAATGGATATTAGACATTCTGGTTGTTAGATAAATTGGAGGTTAGACTAAATGGCTATTAGACAAATTGGTATTAGACAATATGGGTTTAGACGAATTGGAGTTAGACCAAATGGCTATTAGACCAAATGGGATTAGACCAAATGGCAATAACCCCCCCTGCCTGTGTATGGACCTACTTCCCCGTTTCTTCCCCTTCTTTTCTAAATCCTTCCACTCCCCTCCCCCTTTAGTAGTATAGATATCTGAGGATTTTCGATACGAGCAATGATAAAATTGTCTTCATTTACTATGCATGAGGCGCGAGTTTTTGAAATGCGAATAAATTTAGAATGGAGATCTTTATTCAATAGAGACAAACTATCAAAATAAAAATGATTTTGAACCGTATAGTATTTATGACCAATAAATGTACATGATAAGGGTTTCCGGATATTTGATTGATAATAATAATACATAACACTACTAATACTATTATATTTTTAAGAGAGTTGCAATAAAAATACATCATCATATTAGTCAAATAAAACCTCAAATCGGGATTTGAGAGGCCAAACACCATACAACAAAAATTGCAACCTGGAAAATCTGTGTGTGTCGGGTTGATGCTGCCTGAGTAAAAACCATACGGCACGTCGAGAAGACAGTGCGAGTATACCGGAACCATTTGTTTTGACTAATGTTTGTGGCGGAGTATTTCCCCCGACCTCGGGGGAGATTTGAGACGTTTTCCCTACAGATTCGGAGGGTCCACGGATATGGGTTGAAGATTCTAGCGTAATTTCAGTCGCTATAGCATTTTCATCACCGTGGACCCGAGGGAGGGTCTACGCAAAGGTTGGAGTGGGTAATCAAGGAGAGTCATGCACAGGTAACTTTGCGCTTGGAGTGCGGAACAGCAGAGGAGACACTCTCATCAACTTTGCTGAAAGACATCGATTGAAAATCATGAACACTTTCTACAAGAAATCGCCCAACAGGCGATGGACATGGATCTCCCCCAACGGAGTCACAAAGAATGAAATCGATTACATCCTTACTGATAAGCCCCACACTTTCTCAGATGTATCAGTCATTAATAAGTTCAACACAGGCAGTGACCACCGCATACTTCGAGCCGCCGTTACGATCAACACCAAACTAGAGAGAGCAAGATGTATGAAGCAACAGAAGAAACCAAATACAGAAGCACTCACAGCTAAGGCTGTGGTATTTCAACTGAAGTTGTCCAACAAGTTTGAGGCTCCACAGTTAGATTCATGTAAAGATCTTGACACACAGTGCGATACCATCACTTCTGCAATTATGGAGATTGCGGTAGAAACTGCTGGCAGAGATAAGCCATCAAGACCTGAAAAGCTCTCTATGAAAACAAAACAACTGAGGGAGAAAAGACGACAGATGAAGAGGAGTGGAATGGGAACCCAACATGTAGAATACACCGAGACTTGCAAGACCATCAGGCGACGTATGAAAGAGGGAATTCATCATTATAATGAGCAAGAACAGCTGAAAGCTCTTGAAAACAACAAAGGACTTAAATTAGCAAGACGGAAACAGTGTCTAGGAAGGAACAACATCATAGCCCTGAAGGAGGAAGATGGCACTCTAACTGAAGATCTCGATAGGATGGTCAAAAGATGTGAAGAGTTTTACACCAACCTCTACAGCACCAGGCAACCACAAGAAAAACCTTTTGCTGAGTCATGTACCCAATAAGTGGAAACACCACCCCCTTCCATCATGCCTTCGGAAGTAAGAGATGCAGTAAAGAAACTAAAGCGAGATAAAGCCCCTGGAGAGGATAGTATTACAGCAGGGGTTCTTCAGGATGGAGGTGAGCCCATTATTGAGGTACTTACAAAGCTGTTCAACAGATGCCTTTCAGAGGGAAGAGTCTCCAGCACCTAGAAGAATGCATCTGTAGTTATTCTCCATAAGAAAGGAGATACATCTGACATCAAAATCTACAGGCCAATAAGACTTCTACCTGTAATGTACAAGGTATTCTCACAGGTCCTGCTGAAAAGAATGCTGAACACTCTGGAACAACACCAACCAAGAACCCAAGCTGGTTTTAGACCAATGGCTATTAGACCAAATGGGATTAGACCAAATGCAATAAACCCCCTGCCTGTTGTAGGACCTAATTCCGTTTCTTCCCCTTCTTTTCTAAATCCTTCACTCCCCTCCCCCCTTAGTTGTATTAGATATCTGAGGAATTTCGCCTAGAGGCAATGATTAAAACCTGTCTTCATTTACTATGCATGAGGCGCCGAGTTTTTGAAATGCGAATAATTAGAATTGGAGATCTTTATCAATAGAGACAAACTATCAAAATAAAAATGATTTTGAACCGGATCGATTTATGTACCAATAAAGTTACATGATAAGGGTTTCGGATATTTGATTGATAATAATAATACATTAACACTACTTAATACTATTATATTTTTAAGAGCGTTGCAATAAAAATACATCATCATATTAGTCACAAAACCTCAATCGGGATTGAGAGGCAAACACCTACAACAAAAATTGCACCTGGGAAAATCTGTGTGTGGCGGTGATGGCCTGAGTGAAAAAACCTCAATGGCGCGTGCGAACACCCCCAGGGGTGTCGTCAACAGCCGCTCAGTTTCCCAGGGCCCCGATGTTTTAAATCCTGCGAAAAAAAAAATACGCAGTTCGCAATGATTGGTCTGGCTACTAAACATCCTCTGTTACGCACATACGGCACGTCGAGACGACAGTGCGAGATACCGGACACCATTTGTTTTGACTAATGTTTGTGGCGGCGTATTTACCCGACCTCGGGGGGAGATTTGGAGACGTTTTCCCACAGATTCGGAGGGGGTCCACGGATATGGGGAAGATTCTAGCGTAATTCAGTCGTCGCTATAGATGTTCATCACGTGGACCGAGGGCGGGTCTACGCCACAAAGGGTGGAGTGGGTATCAAGGAGAGTCTGCTACAAGGTAACTTGCGCTTGGCGTGCGGAAACAGCAGAGGCGGACCCTCTCATCACTTTTGCTGAAAGACATACGATTGAAAATCATGACACACTTTCTACAAGAAATCGCCCAACGGCGATGGACATGGATCTCCCCCGACGGAGTCACAAAGAATGAAATCGATTACATCCTTACTGATAAGCCCCACACTTCCTCAGATGTCTCAGTAATTAATAAGTTCAACACAGGCAGAGTGACCACCGCATACTTCGAGCCGCCGTTACGATCAACACCAAACTAAAGAGAGAGCAGATGTATGAAGCAACAGAAGAACCCAAATGCAGAAGCAGTCACAGCGACGGCTGTGGTATTTCAACTGAAGTTGTCCAACAAGTTTGAGGCACTCCACAGTTAGAGTCATTTAAGATCTTGATACACAGTGCGATACCATCACGTCTGCAATTATGGAGATTGCGGTAGACTAGAGAAACTGCGGCAGAGATAAGCATCAAGAACTGAAAAGCTCCTATGAAAACACAAAACACTGAGGGAGAAAAGACGGAACAGGATGAAGAGGAGTGGAATGGGGAACCAACATGTAGAATACACGAGACTTGCAAGACCATCAGACGACGTATGAAAGAGGAAAATTCATCAGATAATGAGCAAGAACACCGCGAAAGCTTCTGAAAAACAACAAAGGCAAGTTCTTTTTAAATTAGCAAGACGGAGGAGATAACAGTGTCTAGGAAGGAATAACATCCTAGCACCTGAAGGAGGAAGATGGAACTCTAACTGAAGGTCTCGATAGGATGGTCAAAAGATGTGAAGAGTTTTACACACATCTACAGAACCAGGCAACCACAAGAAAAACCTTTTACGAGCATGTACCCAATAAGTGGAACCCACCAACCCATCCATCATGAGCTTCGGAAGTAAGAGAAGCAGTAAAGAAACTAAAGCGAGATAAGGCCCCTGGAGAGGATAGTATTACAGCAGGAGTTCTTCAAGATGGAGGTGAGCCCATTATTGAGATACTTACAAAGCTGTTCAACAGATTTGCCTTTCAGAGGGAAGAGTCTCCAGCATCAGAAGCATGCATCTGTAGATTTATTCCCATAAGAAAGGAGATACATTTGACATCAAAAGCTACAGGCCAATAAGACTTCTACCTGTAATGTACAAGGTATTCTCAAGGTCCTGCTGAAAAGAATGCTGAAACTCTGGACAACACCAACCAAAACCCAGCTGGTTTTAGACCAGGATTTTTACACTGATCACATACATGTTGTTAGCCAGCACAAGTGAAAGCCAATGCGTATAAGATCCCGCTCAGCGTTGCCTTTGTTGACTCTGCGAAGGCGTTTGACTCTGTTGAATTCAAACCACTCTTCACAGCACTTGAAAACAAGGAGTTGACCCAGCCTACATCAACCTCTTACGTGACCTTACAGTGGTTGCCATCTTCCACCCTAAAGCTCCACAAGGACAGGGAGACAACATTCAGCGAGAGAGGGGACGGGGGAGCAAGACAGGGGGAGAACATTTCACAAAAACTCTTCACCTCATGCCTTCAAAATGCCATCCATAAAGGAGATTAAATGGGAAGGAAGAGGAGGAGCCTCAAACATTGATGGTGAAAATGCAAATCTCTCTCACTGATTTTGCTGACGATATTCATCCTGATGCCAAGCACCAAGGAATTGGAAAGCATGATAAAAATGACATTCACAGCACCAGCAACCTGTCGGGAGGGACTCAGCATCAGTGGGGAGGAAACCAAATGATGTTTAATGACCACGCCAGGCGAAATCCGAGATAACCTGTAGACGGCAAGTGAAAGTCATTGAAGAGTTCCACAGCTACATCTACCTTGGGTAGACAGTGATGCGTGATGGTGAACTTCCAGCCTGAGTCAGAAAGGAGAATTGAATAGTGCTGGGCAGCATTGCCAAAGTGGAAAACATGAAAAATAAGAAGACTAGTATGGAGTTAAAAAAGAAGGTGTTCACTGAATAACTAAAGTAGTACATTCTTCCTGTTATGACATACGTGCACCTAGGAAAATGGGCTTTTTGAATAACACCACGATGGAGCTGATTGCAGTTGCACAGAGGAAGATGGAGCGAATCTGTGGCACAGACTAAGATAAAAAGAGAAAGTGCTGGATCCGATCACAGGAAAGGGGTTACTGATATTATCGACTGTATTAGGAGTGCAAACATAGATGGGCAGGCAAAAAGACTAAAAAAAAAGACCCGACTGAAAAGGCACATAAGGTGGATCCAAAAGGATACACACTGACCACTTCACAAAAAATGGAAAAATGAAAAACTACTTTAATGAGGGGGAATTGCAACACCCTAGGGGGAACCCAGAAAATCAACACACAACTAACTTTTTAACTTATTGTTTGTGTGTTGAGGTATGTTGTTCCCCCTAGGGTTTGTTGCCCAATTTCTCATTAAAGTAGTTTTAAAGTAGTTTTTAATAGCTGGCAGGCCACGTTGCTAGACTGCAGGATAACAGGGGACCATTAGAGTGACAGAGTGAGACCCCCGCGATGGACCAGAAACCAGGACGCCAAAAACCAGATTGGAGAGACGCGAAATAACAAAACAGCTTGGTCCAATTTGGCAAGAATGGCTAAAGATATAGATTTGTGGAAACATTTAGGGAGGGGTTCCTCCATCGTGAGTGATTTAAGCCCTTGATATGGATATGGATATGTAGGTGAAAGACCTCTACAACATCGACATGGATTTTAATGATTCAGATGAAGCCTAATGGAAGCGAAATGATTGTGACGATTTCCTGACGGCAGAGTAATTAATAATAGGCAACAGTGATTTGTATCCTGGGAAAAAAAGGCGCGTTACAAATGTCGGGTATTATATTATTATTATATATAGGATATCTTCTCATCAGATGGGACCATTTCTAAATCAGAGCAGGACGTTCCTCAACATAAGATTATCTCTCCAGAAGAGTAAACCAATTATCGACTAGACCTTGGTGTTGGACTCAGGACACAAGTGAAAGTCAGCAGACACAAATGCGTTTTTAATTTTAAAAAAAATGTAACGCTGCGTCAAGATATTTAAAACAAAAATGAAATGATATTCCTCAACTTTACTGAATAATTTATAGAAAATCGATTTTCAGTTCTTGTTTCGACGTATATGTAAGATAAAGAATTCAAAAACACACCGTTTGAAAAATTAATTGCGTTTTGATAAGGTTGGCTTGCCTGTTGGAAAGGAGATCGAGTTAACCGGCCTCACCAGACCTTATCCAAAACACCCATTATTTTTCATAACGGTGTGCTCTCATCCTTTACGAGTACATAAATGTATATGGGCTAGCCCTTTTTTTTCATCAGTGCCCCTGCCCATGCGCTAGCGAAAGTGTTATGTGTAATACTATTCGTTACTATTCAACTGCGATCACGCTTTTGAGTTCTGCCACCACGATCGCAATGCTTCACTACCAAAAAGTCTAGGCTGCATAACATTACAAAAAGGGGCGTGACAGTCACCAGGGAGTTATGTAACCACTTCGATGGAGAATTGGATATTCAATTGTCCATTATAGTACAAAATGTGGTTTGCAGACCGTTATTTGCCCTATGCCTCTTAATCAGACCGTTATTTTGTCCGAAAGTGGTCTCTGGAAACTTTTGGACAAAATAACGTCTGATAAATATTCATGAATAAAACACAGGATTACCATAATCGGTAGTTTATCTGTAGATTACGATTCAGCCAAAATTAGTGTGATTGCAAGTCATGTAAATTTTTTTCTAAACTATTTTAACCTGTTTAAAGGGATAATTTGCTGTTTAATTATAAACATGACAGAAGGTGAATAAATGCAAAGCTATTGTGATTCAGATTACCATCTATCGGAGGTTGGCTAATAGTTATTATAGCAATATAATTATTAATAGCTAATAATAACACCAACATTAAAAACGATGATCAAACCTATTGTTTTGAATTTGAGGAGGGATTGGGATGAGGGAGTTCATCTCTGTTATTTGACTACCAGGGAGGTGTACAAGAGTCATTAGGATTCAGTCCAGGCCTTTGAGTGGTGTTTGGTCACAAAGATGATGGGGACCATGAAGTACTGAAGAAAAAAAGGGTTGTGTGATGGAAATACGTTGTTGAATTTGTTAGGACTATGTGTCTCAATTTTCAGAACATGTCTCAAAGAGCCACAGAAATGCCAAACAAAATCTTAAACAGAGCCAGGCAAAAATGAAAACGTGGTATGACAAAGTTGCCAGAAACAGAGTATTCAAACCAGGTGACAAAGTTTTTGCACTTTTTCCAATACAAGGGCATCCTTTGCAAGCCAAGTATTCTGGACCATATGAGATTGAGAACAAAGTGGGAGACCTTGACTATGTGATCAAAACACCAGGTAGACGTAAAAGTCGACAGTTATGTCACATAAATATGCTCAAAGAGTATAATGAAAGAGGTGATACTATTAAGCCTGCATGTGTAGTATCCAGTGTTAATGATGACATCACAGAGTCAGTACCTGAACAAGACAGCACTGTAAACACAGAAAATGATTATGGTGTCAAATTGCACAATTCTGACATACTTGCCAATTTAGACAAGAAACTAGGTCACCTCCCACAAGGTCAACAAGGTGAATTGAAAGAGTTAATAATTCATGAGTGGGAAAACATATTTCCTGATGTACCCAGTGAGACACATGTCATAACCCATGACATTGATGTAGGTGACTCCGAGCCTATAGAGCAACATCCTTATAGGGTGAATCCAATCAAGTTGCAACATATCAGGAATGAGGTGAAATACATGTTAGACAATGGAATAGTAGAGCAAAGCAATAGTGAATGGAGCTCCCCATGTATTCTGGTTCCCAAACCTGATGGTTCATTCCATTTTGTCACAGATTTTCGAAAAGTCAACCGCTGTTCCAAAACCGACTCATATCCGATCCCACGGATTGATGATTGCATAGATAGAGTTGGAAATGCCAAATTTGTTAGCAAATTTGATTTGTTGAAGGGGTATTGGCAAGTTCCCCTCACTGACCGTGCCAAAGAAATTTCAGCCTTTTGTACGCCCGATGGCCTATACCAATACAAAAGAATGGCATTTGGTCTCAAAAATTCTGCCGCAACATTTCAGAGATTAGTGAACAGAGTAGTTGCAGACATAGAAAATTGTGGAGCCTATGTGGATGATCTCCTTGTGTACAGTGAAACATGGGAAGAACACATGAGACAGCTCAATCAATTGTTTAAGAAATTAAATCACAAGCAGGTTTGACTGTGAATCTGGTGAAAAGTGAATTTTGCCATGCAAATGTCACATACTTAGGGCATGTTGTAGGACAAGGGCAAATTAGGCCAATCACTGCAAAAGTTGAAGCAATTGAGAAATTCCCCCACACCACAAAGCAAAAGAGATCTCATGATATTCTTAGGTATGGTCGGGTATTACAGAAAATACTGTCCAAATTTCTCAGAAATTGCGTGTCCACTGACCAACCTTCTGAAGAAAAATGCAAAATTTGTCTGTGTCTGGTCAGAGCAATGCCAAAAAGCATTTGAGAAAATTAAGTCTATTTTTGATGAATGCGCCAGTTTTGATTGCACCAGACGTTCAGAAACAATTCAAGTTGGCAGGTGATGCCAGTGCACGTCGGAGATTCTGGCCCGAAATCACGCTCCAGGACCATGACCAGTCTTATTATCTCCTACTGCACTATGCAAATATTTTTCTACTTCAATCCACAACTCTGATGTTTTTATGATTCCAATCTCCAACTCTAAAATACAAATAAAATCGTAAACTAAATTTTGTTCCTGTAGTGGGATTCGAACCCACGACCTTTAGATAACAAGACGAGCGCCCACAGACACACGCCACGCAATCCGAGCCGTCAGGAAGTCGTTGTTTTGTAATACTTCAATATAAACATTAACGCGAATAAAGCGCACACATAATAATGAATAGCGCCCCTATGAGACGAGTTGAAAATATATGCTCCTGGAGCATGATTTCGGGCCAAAATCTCCAAGAATCGATGCGAGTGATGTAGGCTGTGGTGGAGTTCTCATGCAAGCAGATGAAAATGATGTAGATCATCCTGTATGTTATTTCTCAAAGAAGTTTGACAAACATCAGAAAAACTACTCCACAATTGAGAAAGAATGTCTTGCATTGCTATTATCATTGCCAAAATTTTGAAGTGTATTGAAGTACAACAGTTGCCACCCAGTTCTAGTGTACCGGATCCACAATCCGTTGACTTTCATCCACAAGATGAAACACAGAAATCAGAGGACTTGTCAGGTGGTGTTTAACTCTACAAGAATGCAATCTGGGACATAGCATATCAAGGAAAAGAAAACGTAGTGGCAGATGCCTTGTCCAGAGCTGCCTTAAATTTGTTTTCGGAAATAGCATTACAATGTAATATAGACGAAGGCAGCAATGCAAGAACATTCTAAAGTGTAACATTTGCACTGTTGTAAAACTATGGAAATTAACCCCCAAAATGGTTAAAGGTATTAAGCCAGATTTTGGACAAATTTTCATTTCATTTCAATTTACTTTGAGGGGGAGGAGTAAATTACCTCAAAATTTTGATGTTAAAATATTTTTTCTCAATTTATTTGAATAAAGATTCCTCACGGGAAAAGTACTTGTTACTATAAAAGAGAGAAAGGGGAATATCCTAGTGTTGTTTGTTAACAAGGTGCACCTGTTAGATTGCACAATGGGGAGGTGGGGATTCCCTAGATGAAGCTTAGTAACTGAGTCAACTGTTTATGCTTTAAGATCAAAACTTGCATGAATGGGGATTCCACCATAAGTTCTATATGGGAAGTAATGTAATTCAGATGATATAATTTACGGTGATTCCAATTGGTCAGCTAGGCAAAGTTTATGTTTATGGATGATGCTGTGGTAGTGTCTATTTTAAGATGGAAACTTTTGTGAAGTCAATATATAAGGGAGGCTTTGGTAGGACTCTCTGCCAGCATTCCTCTAATAACAAGTAGCTAGCACAAGTGAAGATAGTTCTATCTGCAATCTGGAGCAGACCTGTAAAAGTACCATGATGGCAGGATTTATAATTCCATGTGAGCCCGAGTCGCTGTAATTTTTGTTGTGTAATTATTCTACTGTCGTTTTGAAGGCCAAAAGTGCTGGGAATAAAATAGGATTCCAAAATTGTGGACAGATAGAAATAGTGTGTGATTATCTTGGACTGATATATTGTGGAATATAGTGTCGTCGAGGGACTTAGTTAACCTTGTCGTCCTATGAACTGCTGGACAAAATTACCTTCAGGAATGAGAAGATTCCCATGGTTTATATTACCTGAGGAGTTTTATGTGAACTTATGCGCTGTCATTTTGGAGTCTTCGCTATGAGGACATATCATTGTTGAACTGCAACGCTTCTTGTGGACATTAGTGAACATTCTGGTGAGCAATAAGTATAAACTAATTGTGTGTAATTTTGATATATGTAATATTGTATTTGGACATACCAAATTCTTTATCCAATCTGATTAAAATCATTAAAATCTGTTATATTACATAAAATTCAGATCATTTGTGCACAAGGCTCATTTATTTGTGTTTGAAAGGTATTTCTGTCCTTTGATGTCTACGAGACGTCATAACAGTAGTGACACGGACTATAGCTATGGTTCTCCTCTTTCATTGACCTCCAAAAGCCAAATGAATACCAACATGTCTAGTAAGATGAAGCCGCAAAATTGTCAAATTCCATAGACAAATAGTGTAAAAAGGTACAATATTTTCATGTGGTTTTTGACTATGAATGACAACAAATGACTAGCTTTGTGTACACTGAGTCATAGTGCCATACCAGAGGGTGTTTTGAGCCAATCCATAATGCATTGCAATGTGCCTATACTCTACTGTACAAAACACATGTCAGTACTTAGGGATAAAAAGTGTTCAAGAAGTTAGAGGACCACAAAACATTTTATGATCATGCTAAAAATTCACCAAGTACTAGTGCTTTGTGGAGTAAATGAATGAAAAAGTCAGTTTCACGTAAGAATAGGATTTTGGTGGGATCACATGACCTATTGAGGTACACTTTTTCCAAAACTGGTGCATTGTGGGATTGACTCAATACACCCTCTGGTGCCATAATATCAAGTCAGCAAAATTGCAAAATATTCATTTTGTGCAGTTTCCAGTATTTTCATACTTGTCATAGTGACATCATACTGGCGATGTTTGTAAAGGGGGTGGGTGGTAAACACCCCTCCCCTTTGGGTGTGCTGTTACAAAAATGGCTCAGGTAGATGAGGGTTAAAAAGGTGAAAAGAAAACACATGTAAACCATTAATAAACTTTAAAAAACTGAACCAAATTTCTGTGAAATTTCATATAGTAAATACATGTATGTCATAGATTAAATGCTCTACAAATTTCTGTCACCAAATCATATTTTAAGTGAGAATATTTGACAGTTTTCAAATGGTATCTTGTTGAATGTTATGTTTATTGCAAATATAATATGTACATTGGTAATTGTTGAAATATGTGATCATTGTATTAATGAATCTCCTCAAAGGAGAAATACATTTGTGTTTTACAGTTTATTTATAAAATAACCAGTAAATTTATTCGAAATCAGTGTTTTATGTTTTATCTTATACTCCTTATCACTTTCCCTGCTATGAAGGGGTCATTATTTACATGTGGGAATGGTGGGTTTAAGGTGGGAATACAATATAATTTTTTAAGCTATGGGGAATGAACAGAAAAATGTTCATTAAAGTGACAGGAGGATATTTTTCTGAGGATACGAATTTCTATCAAATTTCACTGGATCGGTTGTAGACCACCTACCGTAGAAAACCATGCTTTGAATTTGTGTCGTGCACGACAGAAAATACTAAATCATCTTATAAAGACGGCGTATTCGGTTTATTCACTTCAGGTGTGATCTAATACATTGATAAGCATTCCAAATATGCTAAAAACCGGGGTTCGACAAAAATTGGGGCGCTTCTTTCTGGAAATCTCATGTCTCTTTAAAGAGAGAGTGGGGGGAACATGAACTGATAAATGGATAAATTTCATAAAAACGGGGGGAGTGCAATTTTTTTCAATTATGCAAGCAAAGGGGGAATGCAAAATGTTTCCCTGAAAGGTTATTTGCACTGAAAAATATGCTTTTATGCCTTAGTAACATGTATGGTGTCCTCATTTTCAAGTGCAATCCATTGTTAGCAGGTTATACTGAGAAAGTGCTATTTATTCTTCCCTCCATTTGTGGAGGTATTCATTGCGTAATTTTCCAACTCATTAACCCTTTCTACCCTGGTCGGGTCTGTATAGGATATAATGCATAAGTCTGTGTTTTTGAGGTACCTTGTGGCAGTATTAGTCTTTTTGAGGTGACTTGTATCCCTCACAAAGCAGGCCACCATATTTTATGAGCACCATATACCACAATATATCACAGCTTCTACTTTGGCACTCTCTCGTAGACCTCAGAATATCACAACATGACCTGCAGTCATTTGGTAACCACCTCAAATTTACTAACTTAAGACCAGGGTTGTTGGGGTTCATTTGAACACATTCACTTGAATTCATTCATGAAATGAATGCATTCATGAGGGTCACTATAAAACCGCTAAAAACTAAGACCCTGTAACTATAAAACTAAGACTGTGTAACTATAAAACTAAGACCCTGTAACTATAAAACTATATAACACCTACGTAGATCCTTGTCATTTGATTGGAGGATTCTCGGTCACATGTCATTAAATAAATGACATATTGTATGCCTACGTCACATACTGTGCATTTTTGTTCCATTTAGCGTGCATTTTGTTCCATGCGTTTCATTCTATTGCACGCCTCGTATGTCTTCACAAAACGCGGATCACCTAATGCACGCACTTATACGGAACTTTGCCCCGGTTATGATGGTATTATGATTAGTGCTGCGGTGCAGCAGCGAGTCTCGGAACTTGCGGTTTTTGCGTGAGTGAAAAATGGAGCACGATCTTGTTGTTTCTGCCGGTAAAGTTATGATTTCAGAAGGATCTACGCGGAATTCCCGGCCATGGAGGTTTCTTCAGACCAAGTTTATGAAGTGAATATAGCAAGTAGTAGGAGAAGGTTTTATGTGAGTCAAACATTTAGGTTCTACCTGCAGAGCGAGGCCCATGCCAATCCGTAGAAACTTGGTCACATGCTTTGGATAGGCTTCGGTTGTAAACAATAGTCTGAGAAGGATGACAGGATTACTTACTGTTATTAAACCAAATAATGAAATGTTCTCATCCGTGCAATGGAAAGATGTTTTATTCGTGAAAAGATGAAATGTTCCATTTCATCTTTAAATCATGGAACCAAATATTCTACCATTTGCACTCATAAACATTAATTTTTGTATAAAGACCCTCAAATATAAAACTAAGACCCATCAACTATAAAAAACAATGCCCCCACTATAAAACAAGACCCTGTCGCATATTCACATTTCATTCAGAATAAACCGCATCTAGTATTGGACTTTATCTTAGTGGGTAGTTTTGGATTTGAATATGGTGAAATATGGATGAATTGCATCATAATAAATAATATTAATATGATCATGTGCATGGCAAATGCTAACAAACATCAGCAAAGAATGCAAAAGTGAACGAAACAAAATATGATGTTTAACTTTGTTGAACTGATTTGTTCCAAATAGACAGTCATGTACTCAAGGAAAGGACGTGTCACCAATCTTTTATGTTCGTTCAGTTCAGTTAATGTTTTACATCCAATCAGGTTATATGTATCAGTGTTGGGGTCATGTTGACGCCTTCTCGCGGCGGCCCTGTTAAGTCACATCGCCTGTTGTGGCTAACTGATCAACAACTTAAGTCCAAACATTCGTGTGTTAAAAAACCACAGAGAACATTGGCAGACCCACCCTCATTTCTAGGCGGCTTGAGCTACTAACAGAGGAACTTCCTTATGGCAAGCCACCAACGTTTTTATCCGGAAGCTGAACGTTGAGGTCTAACACAGTGCTAAGGGTGACATAATCTTCAATCTCCGGGAGAACGGAGTGAATATCATCCTCCTCAAGAAAAACTCACTAGCGCTCTGAAGAGAAGCTGCAAACCGAAGGTTTTGACCTTATTGCTTCATTCCGCACAACCAGCCTGGGACGCTTTCCTATGTGAAGCAAGGAATACAAGTGAGATCAACCCTGCAATCTTCATGAATTCGCCCCGATTCAGTTGGATAAAATTTGAAAGCAATGGGACCCATTTCACCAACTCTATAAGCCAACACCAGCTGAGGCAGACTTAAACTCCCTTCCGTAGTTAAGCGGAGCTCTTCGTCTGCGGAGATTAACTGTAGAAATACAGCATATGGATACTCCAATACTGACAGGAATGGCAAAGCAGTTTGATGGATTGATGATGTTGATAGTACGGATCCACCTACCTCTATTCAAGCAGTCAGGGGACATGGACCTGTCCGAACTGTCACAGTCACCCAGCGACATCCGAGCCCGCTGCTCCAGAACGGTCCGCCCTAGATTTCCTAGATAAGGTCATTGCCCTATCCTAGTCACCAGTGACATCAGGGTCACGATCTCCAGACTCTAAGAAAGAGATGGAATTCAGGAAAGCCATGGTCCAGGTTTAAAACAACTCACCAGCGAAACTGTCATCCACCTGCCAGACCCGGCTTCATCACATCCACGATGATTATTCGATTATGCTCCATTCTCCAACAAGCAGCAAATGTTCCTTCAGGGCAAGAGGAAGAAGGAATCCCTACGCCCCCTGTTGAGGCAAGGAATGCGAAGAGTTTTATGTACCAAAGGCGTATTGATACCAATGCGATATGAGAGAACAGCAAGGGTAACCAGCACTGGATCTGCTGGCCAAAGAGACGCCCAGATGGGCGGAGGAGATATCCAATATCTCAAATGTACCCATCAAAGCCGAAGGCCGAACCACAAATCAACAAGTCACCGGGAGTAGTGTCCAGCTAAGCAGTGTCCTATCTCTGCAAAACTACCATCGCTCAGTAAATGTCAACATGGAAAGTGGCAAGACCCACACTCCACAGGGAAAGCCCCACTCTCGTGCTGTTTAAAATGCAGAGATTAAACATCTTCTACAAACCTCTCACCGTCAAAGCCCCAATTGTCCCAACCATTCACATACGATGAGATCACGAAGCAATTAAAGTTCTAAAGAATGGGAAAGCTCTGAACCATGAAACATCATACAGAATTCTTGAAGAATATGGAACCCGAAGCTTGTGCGATGGGCTCCAAACTCCTTACTTTCTAACTGAGGTGGGACACATCAGCCTAATCCTTCAAGATGGGAGACTTCAAAGGTCATTGCATCCTGAGACCAAGAAACCAGCACAGACCCAAGAGTTACAGACCCATCTCGCTACTATCTCACAACTATAGCTGGTTGAGCGACTGATACTCGTCAGGATCAATGATACGTTCGCGGGCAAAATTTTACCCCGCACCCAAGCTGGATTTCGAAGAGGTAAATCAACAACTGACAGATAGCAAGACTATGTTAATGACATCGAGACACGCCTGCCGAAGAAGAGAGCAGACGTTTGAGCAGTCTTCATTGACCTAACTGCTGGTACGATACAGTCTTGGCACCGAGGCATACATCAAGCTACTCGAAATTTCCCTGATGTAAACTTGCAAGTTCATTATGCTGCTATCCAAGGACAGATCTGTCGTCCTGGAGACATCGAATGGGCAACGCGTAGTTAGCGCCAAACTCGGAATGGTGTCCCACATGGTTCTGTCCTGGCACCCGGTGTCTTCAACATCTACGTATCAGATATGCCAAAGGGAGATGTTCGCAGTACTCATACGCAGACGACACGGCACTGGAATAGCTGCCGATCCTTGAGTCATGTAGAAACAGTGCTGCCAGAAAGACCTAATCACTGATAACCAATTCTCCAACGATGGCACTGAACTCAGCCAAACCAAAGGACCGTCAGCTATGTTTTACCACCTGGCAAATCGATGCGCAAAAAAGAAGATAAACATCACGTCTAGATGGAGGAAAAATGTCACATGACCCAACACCGATGTACCTTGGCGCCATAATGACCGCAGCCTTACTTTCAATCAAAACACCAAGGCAGCGCTGCCAGGACCAGTTCGTGTCAAACATCCTCAGAAGGCTCGGCAGGAATGGATGGGGTGCCTCCTTAGACAACCTTACATACATAAACTGTTGCCGTTGATACTCCAACTGCTGAATACGCTGCACCAGTTATGGAGTCACAGCGTACATTCACACAAGATTGATGTCGGTCTGAATGATGATGCATGAGGGGACTTGTTAGTGGTTGCCTTTGGCGACGCCTGTGCATAGAATCTCCCAATTATGTCTGGCATAGCTCCTGCCAAATCGTAGGAGGAAAACCTTCAGACGATCAAGCTAGCCAAGAAATGTGATGAACTGGTAGTCTAATCCCACCACCAACACCATTTTGAGGATCAGAGAATTCCCACGGAATCACTTTTGCTACCCCATCCATGACAATGCAGTCACAGTATCCATTTCGATCATCGTGATCAAAGACAGATGGTTTGAGCAATGGTCATCTCTACTTTGAACCTAAAAGCAGTTGTGGACAGCCCATTGTGCAAGCCCAAAGGCTTGTGACCTTGATAGGAAAGCATGGGTAAACCCAACCGACTCAGAACTGGCGTTGTCGTACAAAGAACTCCTTCACAAGATTGGAGTAGCACACACCAACTGCGTTGTGGAGCGCCACAAACCATAGCCACATCATAGATGACTGTGCGGTTTCAAGTCCCCAAGAGGAATTCAGGCCGATGATCAACCTGGATGAGGAAACTATCAGCTGGTTAACGACCGGGATTTCCACTTGATTTGGACTTGCACGAACGAACGAACGAAGTGCGAAGTGTAATATAAATAAAGCGAAAGCCAATAAGATGGGGCAAAACCAAAACGAGCGAGCTCGAGAATATTGAGGTCACCCAGATAAAGGTCCATCATGCTAAAATAGCAATAAAAGTACGTGAAGCAACACCACACTCAACAAGCTACAAACAAATCTGACAGGACAGTCAAGAGTGTGAAGACGAGACCTACGAGACAAGTGTCAGGACGGACAGAACGCATGTTGGCAACAATATGGCAGCGAGAGTTGCATCACAGGAAAATACACAAAGTGCAACAATGCCTTTGAAATATGATTTTATAGCGTAAAATCAGTAATCTATTTTAATATACAAAGTGACAGGGGCACATTTGAAAAATACGGACACGCCTCAAGATTACAAAATTGGAAAAACTTTTACATTACCCGCACCCGAATGAATGAGCGCCAAACAATGACCCCTTGCGTAAGATAATACCATTTATATAAATAACTCCCCCATGTTAATCCCATCCAGCAGCGACAGAGATGCGTCAAAAGTTATCTGTGGGCGCTCAAGTCCGTAGACAAAAAGTTAGACCATGTTTAAAGGTAGATCGGCAATGGTCTAAGTCAAAATTGTGTTGTTCCCAAATTGAGGCTGGATGTAAATTTTCTTCATAAGTAAACTAGCAAATTTCAAATGATAAACTATGCAAATTTCAAACAATACAAAAAGACCTCATGTCAATGCAAAGGAAAAATGTCTTTACTGTTGTAACTAATTACACTTAGACAAGGTTTAATTAGGCCTGGTCTAACTGGTTTGTGCAACGGACAGCAGTCTAATATCCCATTGTCTAATATCCAATTGGTTAAAATACCCATTTGATCTAAGTCCATTTTGTCTAAGATCCATTTGGTTAATATCCACTTGGTCTAATGTCCCACCTGGTCTAATTATTGGTCGAATATACCCATTTGGGATAATATCCATTGGATTCTAAAACCGAAGTAAAGTAATTGATTTTAAACATTGATGAAATTGACACAAATGAAAATTTAGACTTAGCGAATTATTAGACCAATGGAACTAGACCAACTGGTAATAGACAGATGGATGTTAGACCAGATGGAATATTAAACCAATTGCAATTAGACAAAATGATATTAGACCAGTGAGTATAGAAACAATTGGCATTAGATCAATTCGGTTCTATACGATATGGATATTAGACCAGATATGAGTTTTAGACCACATGAATATGAGACTATGGCTATTAAGTGGTTATTAGCCTAACTGGTTATTAGATAATGGTATTTGATCAATTGGAATTAGACAAATGACCTTAGAGCAATTGGAGAGAGACCAAAGACAGTCACCATTGGTAAAATAAGAGGTTAACCTTTTATTTTTTTTATCTTTGACTTTTTTTTTTTTTTAATTATATTATTATTTTCATCTTCCTTCATCTTTCCATAAAACATTTACCATATAACAACATACATGTGATATTCACATAACATATTCACTTCAACAGCGCAAATAAGTTTTAAGTTTTTTAAGTATATTCCCATCATTCAACTTTCATTATTTTAAATAATAGTTCTACTTTCTTCGATTTTTCGTGCAGTTGGATTAAATTTTGAATCTCTAATTTGAAACAAGTTAGAAATAGGGAATAAAACAACGTTGTGTTTCATTAGATTCTTCTTCGATTCTAAACCCCGAATTATAAATATGATGCCCAAATTTAAAAGTTTATTAAATTATATTCGTTTTTCTCAATGTACAACCACATACAATCTCATCTAAGCCTCAAGGTTCTTCAAAGGTTTTCTTCAAGTATGCAATCTTTCAACTGATCCAAAATAAAAATTTCTAGAACACAATACAAAGAAATTATCATAATATCAGTACATTTACAAAAGTTGCATTCATCTTGTACAGACAAGTTCCATGCAAAGATTTTTCGGTGCAAGGAATACGATTATATAGAAGATTAATTGAAAGTGACCAATCTTATTCTGAAATCGATCCCTCAACTGACACTTAAATTATTATTCCAGTTTCTTTCCATATTAAATTATTTCCCAGTAACTAACGCGTAGAGATTTTGTTGTTGTTTGATTTCCACAGTTCAACATATTCTGTCGATTTTGCGCATCGAAAAACATGTCGACTTTCCCAAATATAAAGGATGAAATTATTAATTTTACAAACAACGAGGTCTCTATTCTATTTTTTCTTTTCCAACTGGTGGAATGGAACTAATCAACGTGGGTAATTAACACAATCTTCGTCAATTCATTCAATCTGTTTCCATGACACTATATTCCAAATAGAGTATTCCAGCTTTTATCATTTTCGGAAAACAAAACTCTACATTATGTCTTACACTTATATTACCCATAAAATGGAAGATTAGAGTAGTATTATTACACTGATTGTTAGAAGTAATACCATGATTTTAAAGGTCTTGGAAAACACTGACATTTTGCCATTGATAATGTCTTTCATCTTCCCATTTACAATTTAGATCAAGTAAAGAAAGGCAAGCCTCCCAGGGGGGTCAAACCAATGCTTAAACATTATTTTAATGATACATCATTGTTTGATACACAATCTGGATATCCATTTTAAGGTAAGAGCAAAAGTTGATATCAGCTTAGGCATATTTTCAAACACCATATTCCATATACCCGAAATGTTTCCCTTTTAACCTGTCTCGCAGTTTGAACCCCAAAGAACTTTAATATATCTGTTGCATTGACCTCTTTAAGACATAATTGGTAATTGTATGAATACAGGCATATAGAATTTGAGAGATCCCAAGTTTTTATGATAGTTATTTTACCAAAATATGTTACGTTTTCTGCCTTCAACTATTTAAAACGTTTTCCAATACTGGATGAATTTTGTGTTTCAATTGAGATCCTCTGCTACTTCTTTATCATTACTGAAAAAATTCTAGACATTTAACAGGGTTTTCTGTGCTTTGTTTCTTTGTTTAACGTTAATGGTATCTTTTACCAAAGCCAAACCCTCAGCTTTATTCAAATCCATAACCACACACGAGGAATCACTGAAATTTTTGACTTCGTACTAGAATCACATCACTAACAAATATTGTAGTGTCACCTTGTAGTAGTTGTTGGCCGATAGATTAGGGCAAATGACGTTATTAATCTGCACAAGCCCACCACTCATTATTTTGTGTCTCAATTTTGAATTTTAAGCCATATCGCTCCCACCACTCCATTATTTTTATTCTCAGTTCTGAGTCAATGTTCGCTCCAGCCGTTTGGATGTTAGAAACAAAAAAGTTCTGAAATGGTCCTAGATCTATTATAGTGATTTCATTCAAATTAGCTTTAGGCTATTCTAAGGCAATACGTAATGTAATGTTTTTGTTTCTTCATGTTCGTGCGCAGGGCCCCGATTTTTCATCTACCGGGACTGGGCCCCCCACTCCCGCGGTTCCTGATTATCTAGCTGTGAGATTGGTGGCAACTCCTTGTTTGGGCTCTCTTCTTTCTGGCACAAAGATTCGTACTTCAGAGTTTGTAGTTCAGTCAAGGTACAGTGTGCACAGTTTTCTTTTCGGAAAAGATCCTGTCGACGCTGTTGCATTTGGGAGACCACTACGTGGTCATTGGACCCTGATGAATTCAGTAGTCTAAACGAAATAAAGTGAACTTTATTCCGTATTACACCATTATTTAGACTTCGAATGCAACAAATGTTCACCAGTGAAACCACTGACAAACGCTCGCCTGCGACCGGCCAAAGGCCTCATCATTTTAACCCTAAAAGGCCGGGGGGGGGCGAAATCCGCCCCCTCGACTTTTTTGTCGTATCTCACCTTTTGTTATTTTTCTCACGATCACGCCGAAACTACATACGTTTTTCTTTAAGCCTTGCGCTGATTTAAGACCGTTTTGAACAAAATCGTACGCTATACGGTATACGCGCGTTACGTAATCGCGCACTTCGTGCGAGAAAAGCTATTTCACATTGAAATTATACGGAACAGCAGAAATCCCTTTTTTGGTGCTAAGGATACAGTTACATACACTATGTTTTATCGTATTTATTTGATTTAATTTGTAGTAAGAGCATGGTCGCATACTTTGACACACATCATGGCAAAATCTCAACTTTTTGCTTGAAAAAATGCGAAAAACCACGAATTTTGCATTTTTCGCATTTTTGCGAACTTCAGGTTTGGAGACGTCAACGGTGAACGTCATGCAAGTATGTTTTTGGTACTTTTTCTGGTATCAATTGACTGGGAGGGTCAGAGCTATCCATTGGTACCACACATATGATATTCCTCAATCCGTTTCCGAAATGGGGGGGGGGAATCCGCCCCCCCCCCCCCCCCCCCCCCCCCCAGAGGCGGGGTGAGATGGGTCCAAAAGCCCAGCTACTTTTAGGGTTAGGTAGTGATATAGGAGATCAAAGCGTTTTAAGGGCAAAATTAATTTGCGAGATAGAGAGGGTACAGGCTAAACTTTTAGACATGCATTCAATTTTCCTGGACTTATACGGGGTTGCTACCGGACCAACGTTATAACTTTCGAAGAAAAGGCTTAAGGCTCTACCCAACTTAAATGTTTCAGACTTCGTTGGCTCCAAGGAGTCACTAATTTATTTATACCCCGGCCCTCCTGAAAAACAGGTTGGAATTGCTTCATAGGCTCATTCTCTTACCTTATAACATGGTTTTGTCTTTTTTTTTCCTATTCATCTCTTTTTCTTATTATGTTTTTTCTTATAGGGGATTGTGCCATGCGCCCGTTACGCGCTCAATTTGATCCGTGTGCGCAACGGCATTTTTGCATTGCGCATTTCTAGACGCGACGGCAAGCGTCTAAGTTTAAATTTTTTTTTGTGCAGGGGTAGGGCTATTTGGCCACATTCATTTACGGTAACGCTAAGAACACAAAATGAAAAGGAGCTGGTTCATAGATTTAATAACAGAGATGCCGTACGCCCGCGTTGAAGAAGAGGCGGCCACCGTAACCGTGTTTTTAAAATTATAAATATTCATTACGATATCCCATTCGAAACTAGCACGCGTACGCGCATGCGCCCTAGCCTGTTGGCTGAACCGGTTACATCGTCTATGCAACTGCGTTGGAATAATGAAAATAAATTGGTACACACGTATGTAAATCAGGATTATAGGAATAAATCGGTTATACACAAGCTATGGAACTAAGTACGCACTGCGGGACAAGATGGTCCGCTTTTTGAGCTGGCGTTTGCTCTCTAGTGTATAGAAATCTGGGCTGCGTTTGTTATGTAATACTGTAGAGGATTAGACCGGTCCCAGGACCACCCTATCTAAAAAGTGTCTTCGTGGATACTTTCTAAACATTTCAATTACGGCTCCACCTATGGGTACAACATGAAAATGTGTAACAATACATCGGGAGGTATGATATATATGTCAAATTATCAAATTCTCAAATTTATTAAGTTTCACCCAATTTCGTTTTCAAACACCCGCCTGTTACAAGCTACCAAGACCTGTGTTCAATGTCAGCCTTTTGTTAGCTTATATAGGCCTACTGTCTGTGGGACATCATGACATATTCTATAATCATGGGGGGAGTGATTCTGATCACTGACATAGGACATGCGCACCACTCCCTCTTATACAGTAAATGATATTTGCGCATCCATTAAGGGTAAGAGAAAGATGGAAATTATCGTTTAATTTTGGAAAAGGAGAAGGAAAGGTATAAGAACTAGAATAAACAGAAAGATATACAAATCCATTTCTTCATGGTAGTTACCAAACAGCTACCACGAGTTAGTAGACATGATTATTACCTACCCACTAGCCGTACACTCGCCGGCCAGGCCAGGGGGATTCCGTGTATTTTTGGCGCATTTAGACGGATAGTGTACACACAGGAGGCTGTCTGCACCAAAGTGGGCAGTAGCTACGGGGTACACCGGCTCTCGGCGCGCGCAGTATTTCTCATGGCCAACCCAATTTTGTTTTTTTGAATTTTTGGCATTATATTGAATTTTTGTTACATGTGCGGGATTAGGGGGTTTGGATTGATGCCAGATTTGAATTTACTAATGTATTTTCTTACAAAAAACGTTCAAAAAAATGCTAAACGGAACCCCGAGTGTATAGGCGCCACTCATTTCATGAAATTTCATCCACTCTCAAAATGGCGCGTAAGGGGTCAAGCTGGCTAAATAATTCCGGTATGAGTACCTACCCCAAAAGCGAAAAGGCCAAACTCGACCCCACTGGTACACCTAGTTAACAGAATTGGGGTGGGTAGGTACGATGATCCACATGCCGTCGGCGGACACTCTACTCTCCTCATGTCAGGATTAATTAATTGAACATTAAATAAATAGTCCCTATTCAATATGGTAATGAAAATTTTTATGTTGTAATATCATTGAGGAATACAGGCCACGTTCTGTTCCTGTACTTGGCGCAATAGCCTTGCAATACAGCCAATCACCACTTACTTAAAAACTATTGTGTTTATGAGGCTTTACATCTACTTTTGATTTGGATAGGTAGGCATTCATACAGTCCTTGATATACTACAATATTTCTATTTTGTGAATTGAAAATATTTCAAATTATATATTTTTATTCTTCCTCACGAGATCTGTGGGTCACTTGATCAGGGAGGTGCGACCGCCCGCATCGTTCTAGCTGGTTACACATGTTATGCACAAAAAAACATTCCCCCACCACAATGGTGTGTAATATACCATGATATGGCGATACGGCGGTGAAATGTCGTAATTAAGGACTCAGGGCCAAGGACTTGGGAAAGAAGGAACACCCGGGCACCCCGTATTTGCCGTTTGCCTGCCCACGTACCATAAAATTTGCATATAACATCATGTTCAGCATTACCACGTAAGTGGATACACATAAAACATAGCTACCGCCTATAGATACGGTAATGCATCGTGCGAGGCACTTGGTTTTCGTTTTGGGGTTTTGATGTTTACCTTCTTAAAAATGATATAACATATGGTGCAGGAACGAACGTGAGGGGGTTTGCACTCTAGGTCAACAGTCCGTAGCGGGCTGCACACTTAAACACACGCAGTGGCGGCGGACTTATTCTATATCTATAAAAATAACAATAATTAACAAACGGATGTTAGTGCCTCCAAACCCCGTTGTCAAGGCGACGGTCAGAGTTTAACTTAAGATTGTTATAAGGGGGGGCCTGGGGCCGTTTCGAGGACGTGATACCTACAGTAAAAAACAATAAGGGACCCCCGGATGCGGACTAAAGGAGGGATTTATACTGTCTTGATTCTTATAGTGGTGGTTAGTGGTGGGACGTTGCACGCCCACACGCAAGTACAAGGGAACACACAATACGGAGAGCCACAGAGTGGTTGGATGGGGCTTTGTGATGAGAGATAGGGGGGAGAGTTACTGTGAAGGGCCAGTTCCACACCATAAAAACTGGGACGTACCGAGTGGAATAAAAGTAGGGATACAATGTACGAAAGCCTGAGGTAGGAGCGGGAGGAAGAAAGGAAGGGAGGAGAGAGGAGGAGGAGGGGCGTTAATTATCACCACTAGAGCAGCAGCACTGTGCTGTGTCCCAACGCCTAACCTATCCTGGTCATCACTGTCGAGGAAGAGCGCAGTCTCAACAGCAGCAGTTAAGTCGTGGTACGCAGAGGGATGCATCCGGAGCTGGTACTTGATGCAGTAATCGGGCGCAGACGCTCTCGGGGATGGGATAGGAATAAGTTCCGGTGAAGGCCCCCCCCCCCCCCCACGGGTGCGGGAGTGGATTGGTCTGGCTCGGCTTGGTGGTAGGTGCACAGCGGAGCTCGGAGTGCTAAGCTGAGTAGGAGTACCGACGGGAAGTGGAGCAGAAGGAGCGCCACTCGGTGTCGGTAGGAGCGGGGCGCACAGCTCGGAGCGCGTGAGGAGGATTTGGAGTGCCAGGTGGGAAGCTTGCCGCAAGAAGAGGTATCACTTCGGCGCTGGTTAAAAGAGCGGGCGCGCAGAAATCTTGGAGCACTTGGAGTGGTTGGGGGAGCGATGTGCGCAGGCGATCGGAGCATGAGGAGCGTCACTCGGTGTTGGTAGGAGGGATGCGCAGAATCTCGGAAAGCACTTGGAGTGGGTAGAAGCGGTGCGCACAATCTCAGAGCGGAAGGAGCGCACTCGGGCGTGGTAGGGCGAGGCGCAGAAAACTCGGAGCACTCGGAGTGGTAGGAGCGTCGGTGTTGAGTTTGGTGCGGAAGGAGCGCCACTCGGAGCGGATGGGCGCGGTGCGAAGAAATTCGGAGCCACTCGGAGTTGGTAGGAGTTTGGTGCGCAGTCTGGGGTAGGAGGAGCGCCACTCGGAAGCGGATGGGGAGCGATGCGCGAATCTCGGAGGGGGGGGCGGGGGGTGGGAGCACTCGGGGTGGGTAGGAGTGTCGGTGCGCAGTCTGGTGTAGGAGGAGCGCCACTCGGAGTTGGTGCGATTAGCGATGAGCGCGGGAGCTCGGAGGCAACGGGACTTGGGAGGAGCGCCGGGTGCGAAGTTGTGGTGTGGAAAGGGAGCGCCAACCGATGTTGGTAGGAGCGATGCGCAGGAACTCGGAGCACTTGGGACTTGGTAGGAAGCGACGTTGCGAAGTTTGGGTGGAAGGGAAGCGGCCACTCTGAGTTGGATAGGGAGCGATGCGCAGGAGCTTCGGCGCACTCGGATTGGTAGGAGTGGTCTGTTGCGGCAGTTGGTGTAGGAGAAGGCGTCACTCGTGTGGTAGGAGCTATTGCGAAGGAGTCGGGAGTTGTAGGGAACGTTACTGCGGAGTTGGTTGAAGGGGGAGGAGCGCCACTCGGAATTGGCACTACCAGGAATCACAGCCACAGTGAATGCGGTTCGGAGCCCACACCCATTTACTCAATCTCTGCGACACTTGCTTCTACTTTTCTCCAGTCAACTCCCTCATCCAGAAGAGATAATGTCAGAATCGGACATCAAAACCTGACAAAAAAATGAAAAGTTACTTCCAACCCTCTCCCAGGAGCATAAAGTGGTGCGTCTAAAATGACTTCCTTTTTATCTGTGTACTCCAATTTTACTCGAATTCAATGATTCGCGAATTTTTACCCAAACTTACTCGTTTGGTTACTTTAATTACCGATTTAAACTTATCAGAGGAAACAAGCAAATATTAAATAATTCACGCGCGACACACGTTGATATAAATTTTTTACAAATTATTCAGCAATGAAATGACGCGCACGAGCTAAGGGAAAGCCTAACTGGAAAGTGGAGATGTAATTTTCTTTCACAGTCTATAAATTTACACAATATACAAAGTTCGGGACTTAAAAGTACATGACAGGACCCCCTGGAGACCCTAAGCAAAGTCCGACATCATCCAATTATTTCACCTAATTCTCCTAACGTTGTAAATCAGAGCAATTATTTATTATCGTATTTTAGATTTAATTGAAGTCAAAACAGGCAATGAATTAATTTGGAATTGGGGAGACGGGGAAGGTGCGCAAAGGCCTCCTAAATTATGAAATCCCAGTCCGAAAATGTTGTGAAAATCTTACAATTTATGACTTTTTAAAATTAGTATAATTTTGATTCCCCTCCCGAATTTGAGTAAAGATTCATTATAAAGAATGAAAAAAAAATTCCCTCCGACAATTTACCAGACTTGTGGAATTTTCCCCTAGCTCCTGATACAAATGGAAGGCAAAATAAGACGGGCCGTAAAGGTACATAATACATGGGTCTCATTCTTTTTGATAAGTTATTGTACCGTCACGAGCCCAAATACTTACTTTTTCAACCACGAAATAATTAATACTCAAGGTCCAACGTCAAGAAAATCTTGATTTGTTTTTTATTGCAATTTACTTCTAATCTCTCATACAGTAGATCTTAATTGACAAAGTCTTCTCTCTTGCTTACTAAACTTAAAATTCTTATTCTTCTAAAGATTCTCCTGTTCTGCGACGGTTCTTCGTTCTGCCTTCAAAAAATCTTCTTTATCTTCTAAAAGTTATAATCTTCTATAGTGACATTTTTCTTACGAGCGACGTGTGTTTAATCTAACACTCAACTTCAAAACTGCCCACGAGGAATAATTTCCAAGTGTTTATCAACGGCTCGGAATCCTACGGAAAATCTGCTAGGATCTGCGAGGTTCGGGTTCCAACAATCAGGAACGAACCAGTCGCAGAATTCCAACCAATCAGAATGGTCACTACGCACAGAGCGCAGGGATTAGGACGCGGCGCGGGGAAGTCCCCCGGGCCAATGGTGCGCCAGGAGCTACAAGTTCCGGAAAACTCATTTACATCCACTTATATGGCTATTCCAGGATTGGCCCAAAAAACAAGGCACTCCAATTGCGACAGCTCCGAAGATTGCGGAAATACCGGTTACTCGTACCTCCTGATTTTTTCACTCATAATCTGACCTAGTTTGGCTACCTTTATATAAACCCCCCTTGATAATCATGAAATATTTACTTCCATGTTTAAATAATTATTTACGTAGCTATCTACTCATTACAGCTACGCTTACTAATCGTTATATTTCATGAAAACCCGACGGCGAATCACAAGCTGTTGCCACCAAAACAAAGAGACGTTAGTACAAATGAATGGGAAAAATAGTATTTTTACGCTTTTCATGAAAAACAAATTACGGACTCGAAAAATCGGCCCTCAGAAGGGGACAATAGAATTGATCAGGCGGCATCTATATGTAAAATCTTGAGCTCTAATTTGATCCAGAATAGCCCGAAAAATGGGGGCCAAAGTAGTTAACGAAATTCTAATGAAATCCTAAGCAGGTTGGCTGTTACGCAAGTGAAACGGTCTGCTCGGATCCACCGCCCGCCATTTAGAAATAGACTTCCAGGTGCACTTGCACTTTATTCACAACAGTGCGTGGATCACCCCACGTAGGGAGGCTTGCGCTCGAGATGATTGCCCCAACTAAAAACATTAAACCAAAAAACGACTAATGGTGAGTCTTAATCATTTTCATGATTTATTCCAAAATTGACTCGAAAACCTGGGCTAGGCTAGGATAATACTGAAAAACTCACTTCTAGTCCCTACACATATGCAGACACACGATATACGGCAGCAGTATAAATTCCAAGGGACGGCTGGCCTACACTACATTTGGGCATAACTCTAAATTTGATTAATAATAAAATACTGGCCCCGTATTTCTGAATTAATTTCATAACATCGTAATAACATGATGATAGGGGCCTCAGTTGTGATTACACAGGCTTGTTGAAACATACGGCAGTGTACAGAATTGTTTACATTTGACACTAGTTAGCAGGGGCTAGGCATCATGCTTGTTATTATGGTCTGTTACCATAATAAACCTTACGCACATTAGACAATCTCATTACCATGATGCATCTTAACGGGGGGGATTACCCGTGCTGGCTGCGCCCAAAATACACAACAATCAATATCCAACATTACCTTAATTACTTTTAACGGAGGAGGGGAATACCAGTGGCGACAGCCATGGTTGTGTCACCGGACGGGGAAAAATAGGTGCGGACCGAAGCCGCTACACAATTATTATTTCAATAAAATGTGTTGCAATTTAACGGGCCCCCCGCAATAAATCCATGATCATTACCTCGAATTCGGATCCGACATTTCATCGCGTAAAAACAGGTTAAATGACCATTTCAACAATGTCAACAATTTTCCAAACCTACGAAGCTCGACGAGTATGGAGAATTTGGGTAGGTACGCGTACCAGAAATTTATTAGCCAGATTAACTCGTTGCGCCAAAATGGGAGTCGTGGTAACGAGGGGTAGCTTAACTGGTAGGCGTGTTACTCCGGTACTGCTAATCAACAATCCACCTTTCTCGTCCCTTGTGGGCAAACTACAGGGTATTGCCATTGGGGTAGGTACAGCAGAGTAGATGTAACCACAGTTACTGTTTTACCTAATAACTGTGTTACTGGGTAAGCCCAAGCGTGGCAGCTACCGCCCTCGAAATATTGCCAGTGGTGTGTAATGTGTGCAGTGTAGCTGCCTTGGTAGACATGGTGTAGCGGCCATATAGGCTTACCAAGTGAGTACGAACCGGCAGTCGTGTACATGTTATAAGCAAAAGGAATCTACGAAAAACGGGGAAGTGTTGTTTCAAATTTGTATTATGCATGTGTTTTTTAAAGGATAATGAACTACGGAAATGATATGGAGTGCGAAGTTTTCTCTAAACCAATGATAAAAAAAAGTATAAAAAAAAAAATAACAAAAGAAAGAAGGACAAAGCGACAGCAAGAAGATAATCACAACTTTCATTCAGAAAGGAAATGAATTCAAAAGATTGTTCAAAAAATAAACGTTTATGAATTGTGTAACCGTAGCTATCCCGGGAGGGCCGGTATGCACTTTAAAAATTCCAAAGTCTTACAGACACAAAGACGCGTGTTGTTTTGAAGGGATACGAGAATAAAAATATATGAAATTCTGTCTTTACGTATGGCTGATAGGCAGATAGGACTCTTGTACCAGTCGACCAAAGTTTAAAAATTTGCGTTAAACTTTGGGCGCCTTTTGGTACCCCGGCGCAGTCAGTACCACCGCGTCTCCAGGCGTAGTCTATGCGACGATTTGCCACACCGTTAATAGCGCAAATGTTTATTTTGAATCAAAAAAAAAACGTGTTTCTTTTATAAATAACAGAAAAAGTAGACGTGACCCCCTAATTTTTCCTTTACTAACGAATGATTTTAGTAAATGACGCATATTGTCAATTTCAAAAAAAGTATCGAGCCGATTTTTGCTAACAATTCAAAAAGGTATCAAAAAAAGTGGATTTTCCATAGACTTGTGTACAACCTTTAGGCTAAAAAAGCTTAAAAAATAGGTCTTTTGGGTGACTGTTTACATCAAAAACGGGTCCGGACCCCTTTTGTTATTTTTTTGATATTTGATTCCTATCGATGAAAGCATGTTACACGAAATCTTGGGAAAATGTTCAGTAGATTCTATCATGGACAATCCACTTAAAACTTTCATTTTAATCGATCGGCCCAAAGTAGCCCAATTCCAAGCTGGCCCATGTGGAAAAATCCAAACCATGCAGGTTCTATGGTCAGTATGCCTATGATTGCTCATTTAGCAGCTATATTAGACAAATGTATTCATCGAAAAATCCTTATTTAAAAAAATAAAAGATTGACACAAACGCGAAATCCAAATAGCGGTCATTTCGAAGTCAATCAGTTGTTGTTGTGTGAACACAAGAAATAAGCAATTTTTGCGTGAGTTTCCATTTGCCTTCAATTTAATAGTTCAGCGGTCAAGTTTGACTAGCTTAGTACCTTAGTTGGACAGGTTGAAGATTTTTCTGAAAATAACAGCAATTGACCTTATATTAACATTTGAACGATCGTGTTTTGAAAATAATAATGAAGCTATTTCTTGTGTAGATTTCAGGACCCATGGTGAAATTAGTTAGAACGGGTTATTGTGTAGACATACGCATAGTGACTATTTTGGTCTCCATATCTTGCTCTAAGCAATTGCATTTACTCTTGGTATCTGGTGCGTCTGTTCTGGTAAGTCATTTACATTCAATTAGCCACATGCCGAAATTAAAAAAGAATAGATTTTATAAAATCACACATTGATTTGTTGATCACAATGGCTCTTTAGGGTCTTCTGGTCATCATACGGAGCCCCTAAGGGGACATCGTAAAAAAAAAAACTCTTTCCGCTAATCCGTTCTAACGGATTAGTAATCCGTTCAAACGGCTTAGTAATCCGTTCAAACGGATTAGTAATCCGTTCAAACGGATTAGTAATCCGTTCAATAACGACATTGTTAATCCGTTCACCGGATATAGTATCCGTATCAAACGGGATTGTAATCCGTTCAAACGGATTAGTAATCCGTTCACCCCCCCCCCCCCCCCCCCCCCCCCCCCCCCCCCCCCCTAAGCGGATAGTAATCCGTTCAAACGGATTAGTAATCCGTTCAAACCGGATTAGTAAGCCGTTCAAACGGATTAGTAATCCGTCAAACGAATTAGTAATCCGTTCAAACGAATTAGTAATCCGTTCAAACGA